>APFE030336588.1:0-15152 GCA_000404065.3 Pinus taeda
TCGATCCAATACCATGGACCGAAAACCATCGCGTCCAAAAAACATGTGCGAAAATCATGCACAAAACCATAGGTGGGTCCGTCCAACCTAACATAGGGTCCAAAACCAAAATTTTCCGTGGGGCGCTACCTCAGACCCCATAAAGTGGGGTTACGAGTACCCCTCAAACCCCCTGTTAACTATGTGGAAAGAATATAACACAACCCAACAAGTTTGACTAAGCTAGGAGGTGAATTAAGGCCAATTAAGGCCCATTTAATTACTCAATGATGAGGCTCATCGTCACCCCCTACTGAAAATGTTGCTCACCATCTGAGCAACTTAGTGGCTCTGGTAGCCTCTCTAACATCCTATGTTTCTGCTATGGTTTCTTCTTCTTGTTAATAGAAGCCTGCTTTCCTTTCTACTTCTTCCCACTGATCTTCTCTGATTTTCAAGCTATGTGGCAGTGTTTTCCATCTCCTTATGGAGGCATGTATATTATCATTTCTTAGCAGCCTAAACATGTCCTCAAAATGTGAAATTGCTTGCTCTTGGGCAGCAAGATATCTAAGTGCCAGCTGAGGATCATTTGTAATTAGATTATTGGTGTGGATTAGGGCCATGGGATTTGATTGTTCAATTGCTTCTTTGTCCCTGAAGCCACTTAGCTCTTTTGTTTCTTGTTGCTCTTTATTTTTTTGTTTGTTTGTTTAAATGCCTTCTTCCTCTTCTATTTCAGTATCATGTTACTTTGTATGAGTGTCTTCTTCATCATGTCCCTCTGTATTAGTTTCTTCATTATCCACCTCATCCCTATCTAGCTCTGTATCTTCTTCTCCTTGTTTTTCCTCCTCCTCACCGACAGAACGACTAACACCATAGATGAATGTTCTGATGTCATCCTCTGCTGGTAAGTCATTAAAGGCTGTCCATGTTATAGCGATCCTGGGTTTTAGGAGGGCATACTTAATGAGGATTATGATCAACACATGGTGAGGCAACGGTTGGGAATTTCCTTTCTTTCTTTACTGCTGGAGTCCATGAGCAATTGCATAAGAAAATAGGGTATGCTAAATCTTTGGTGAACTAGTGTTTCTACCCCAAATCTTAGTTCTTCAAGCATTCTAAAATGGTAGCCATAAACAATATTGTATATACCCTCAAATGAGATATACTTGATGAGCATCTTGCTTGTGAGGCTTGAAGAGGAAATGAGAAAATTCTTGAGAAAATAGAGTTTCATGTGTATGTAATCCATTAGCCCTTTTTTTAGAGGAAACTGGCCACCTTTTTACTTACAAAAAAACTACCTCTTAACCCTTGCAACTTTTGATCAAATGATACATATGAGTGAGTGAGCAGGATACTTACCTATGGCCTTAATGCCACGCTGAAGTTGTCAAAGATTAGAGGTGTTGTTGATGGTTTCTTGATTGCAGATTTGATGTTGCTGCTACTACTATATGGTCATCTTTCTTCCTCTTCTACTGTCTGTTGATGGTGTCTATGACTGCAGATCTGATGCTGCTAAATGGACAGAGGGAGTAGGAGTGTATGTGGAGGTAGGGATGTTGGTAATGGATGAGGTGAGGGGTCCCTGTAGAAATAATAATTTTCACCTGAATCGGAGCAATGAAGTGAAAAATAATAGAATTTATGGAGGGATGCATGGTAAGGAGTGGAGCAGATGAACATATGTGAGGCAGGGCCCCTATGGATCTTCTCTTTGCTCCCTCATTGTCTTTCTCATCCTCCTACAAATAACAATTATGTTTTTTTCTTTTTCTCTTATGATATATATCTATATATATATATATATTATATATATTATATATATAGATATTATATCTATATCTATATATATATATTATATATATATATATATATATATATATATATATATATATATATTATATATATATATATATATATATATATATATATATATATATAGATATAGATATAGATATAGATATAGATATAGATATATATATATATATATATATATATATATATATATATATATATATATATATATATATATATATATATATATATATATATATATATATATATATATATAGATATATATATTAAAAACACCTAGGTTGCCTCATGGAAGTTTTCACCTAAATCCTTATGCTATTTTTTTTCCTTTTCAGTGACCTGATGAGAGAGGAGTTGAAAATTGCTCCACCATCATCGTTGTCTTATTGATACTGTCAATGAACTCATGTTTCGATAAAGGCCTCTTGTATATCTTCAGTCTTTGTCCATTAACTAGTAATGGAATGGTTTCCTCATCTATAGCTTTGATCTACGCTAAATCATTGTCATAACATCTTTCCACCAAATAAGATCTGAGCCATCTTGTCCTTAGCTTTCCCTTGAAGTCTTTATACCTGAGGTCATATAACAATGCCTAGTCTCCTTCTTGAAATTGCTTCGCCTTAATGTACTTGTTGTTAGAGCCTAGATTGACCTCAGGCTGAAGGAAGGCAGGGCTAGGGTAACATCAAACCATGCTTAACCTAGTAGCTAGCCCTACCAGGTCGGGAGAAGGCTCTCTCCTTGTCAATCTCAATTAAGATATTGGAAATTAGGGCTTGAGATGACTGAATTTAATGTAGATTTTAGGCTAGGTATAGTAGCTCAGGGTTTTTGTTTTGATTTTTAGGTTTTGGTTGCTGGATCAATTGGAGAAGGAAGATTGGGTCCAAGCAATCAACTCAGGGATACAGTTGTGTTCTGTGGGGCAAGGTATACAAGGGTTTATGTACTAGAAATGGATTAAGATGGTAGATTAAGACAGCTAAGGAGTTGAGGAGAGCATAAAGAAACTATGAATCCTCTTCAAACAGTTGAAAACATTGAAAACCAAATGCATTCCCAAGACAAAGCACAACAATGTATTTTTTCCATTCACCTTGATTCATTTAGTTTTAGAAGAGAAAGATGGATTTGGATAGATATAAAACATAAGAAAAACTCATTACAAAGAAGAAACAATACATAAACTCACTGTCACAAGAATTCCACAAAAATCGCTGTGAAACCTGGTTTTATTCCTTGCCAAACTGCTGATACAAATTTTCAATGAGTGCCACCACTTCTACCAAAGTCCAAAATTTTCAAATGACTAAGAGAAAACATAATATAGACATAAAACAACTCATGCTAGTCATCAGGGGTCGAATTCATGAGTCAAGGAGCTGTTTCAACAACATCTAAACTAGGAAGAAGAAAATAGGTAGTGGAACAGCTTGCCTCTAAAACTAAGGAAACTGATATATTCAGTTCAAAACCACTTTTGATTTGACATATCTACCCCATCAAGTGTTTTCCATCAATATTTACATCATATTACATCATTTACCATGCAAAATTTACCACATCAACCAAAATGTTGAGATTTTCATCCTCCTTTTTTCCTTTTAAGGCCCTCAATCTTGCCTTAAGGTGCTTGATCCTCTTGTTGCATATTCTATTATGGGTCAAATAATGGTGGGCCATATGCCTTAGCATCTTGTTGTCTCTATTTGCTTTCTTCAGAAGCCCCTCAGGGTGAATGTCAAATCTTTCAAGCCATATTTCTCTATCATGCTCCACTTCTTATTCAATAGGAGTCAAGGGAACCAGATGCTCTTTGTTGGCTTTTCCTTTGAATTTTTAGCATCTCTAACTCCATTTAGCTTTGTTTACCCTCTAACTACTTCTTCTCCTACTCTAGGTAATTGATAATATATCTAGCTCTAGCCAACTTATCATTTGACATGTGAATATGAGCCTCTTTCTCTTTCAAAATAATGCTTTAATCTAATGATGGGCTTTCAAGATCAATTACCTGAGTGTGATGAGGTGGGAAATCATCATCATGCTCCTCAAGTTGAAACTCCCTCTCAACATCATCATCAAGCTTTTCTCCTAGGACTTTTCCTTCCCCTTTGTCTACCTGCTGCAAATTCCTTTCCCTGCAGCTGTCACTTAGGGTGTCCTCCTCAAAATCAGGGTCATTGTCTCTTTCTATGCTTGTCTCTATGGGATGATGTGGTGATGATATGGTGAATGGTGGATAATAGATGGGGCAAAAAGATGAGTATGAAGAGATTTGTGAAAGGAACAATAGTAATAAGATGAGGTAGGGGAATGAAGGGAAGGATTTGGGAGATAGGGTTTTATGGAGGGAGTTTAGGGCTTGATAAAGGGGTTAATTTTAATAGGGAAAATGGGAAATGGAATATGAGTGAAGTGAGATAGGATTAAAAGGGTAGGTTTAGGGCAAGTGAAAATGGGAATATTGAGACAAGGAAGAAGATTTTGTAGTGGTGACAAATAAGATAGAAAAACACACTAGGGTTTTGAGTCCTAGGAGATAAAGATATAATTGAAGCATAAAAAACCCTACCTAGGCTCCAAAATGAGTGTACTTACAGAATTTGGGAGGATTTGAGATGAATTTGTTTGGTTTTGAAGCCTCACTAACCAATGCACAGTGCACTGACCCTAATGTGCAGCGCCTTTTTGCAGATGACTTTTAAAGGCCTTCCCGGTATCCAAATTGGGCTTGTGATAACTCATTGGAACAATTGTCGAGTCTACTTTCCATAACATCTTGAATTTGTAAATTTAGAGTTCATTTTCCCTATCAAAGTTCAAATCGCCCAAGACTGGACAAAATGTGTAGAATGAGGTTGCCTAAATATAGAGTGCTATTGCAGTTAACTTTTGAAGGTCTTATGCAACTCAAAATTTATCTCATGATAGCTCATTGGAAATCTCGCTCTGTATGCATATCATTTAAATCATCAAGCAAGTCATTTGAACATCCCATCTCGGTGAAATCTTGATTTTCCCAAGGTCACTCCAGAGGTGCATCAATGCTCCTAAGGCCAATGATGTTTTCGACATTTCTCCCAAGCCATGAAACCTGTGTAAAAACGGAAAGAGGTTTTTATTCTTGGGTAAATGGTGGACAAAAAAATCTCTCACTTTTTTCAAATTCATATTTTCTTGCTCAGAAACATAGTTTGAATAAAACCTATCTTGATATGTGGACAGGGGATTTGTAGAAATGAAGGGAAATGAAGGGGATGAGGGGCTTCTAAATTATTCAAAAAGTTTTGGGACGTAGGGAGGGATGTTAGGAAGTAGGGGAAAGTGGAATTTCAAATATTAAGTGAAGGGAAGGGGTCCAAAAGGGGAAAATGTAGGCCTAGCCTAGACAATTGTCAAATTGTAGCAATAAACTAGGGTTTGTGGGAAAATAATGAATTTGAGGGATATGAGTTATGGGAAGTGTTTACGAAGGTATATTAAGGATAGGGTAAGGCGTATGAGCATCAGGATAAAATTTTTGTTGATGATTTGACCATCCAAGAAAACTTACCTTCAAAACCCTAGGAGAGGGAAATGAGGCTTACCCAAGTACAACTGAAGCACGAACAAGGTGTAAAATGATCCATTGGAACCTGAAATGATGATGACAACTCTTTGAGTGATGGTACACTAAGCTGAATCTTGACATGGACCAATACTAAGAAGACTTTGGGAGGAGAGAAAACAACCCTAGACCTACCTAGTGACCAAATTTTACTTAAATACTCACTAAAATGACAAAATTTGATTTTGACACCCTGAAATTACTTTGTAAGAGCATGTTTGATCACTGGAGGAAGGCTGAAAAGATTGAATCTAACATTGGCTCCAATGGGGATGGTAGCTCCTTAGAGGTTCCAAGAACACCGTAGACCTTTTGGGAGAGCATAACAGTGCCTTATCCATTGGGCAAGGAGTCAAAAACACAAACTGAAATGGATGACTAAAAACTGATGACTCGAAGACATAAACTGACTTGAAACTGACTCAATACTAAAACACAACTGAAAAACTAGAAAATATGCTCAAAATGGAGCTTATTCAATAAAACCTACGAACTATTCCATTCATCACCTAATCATGTGAAATGAAACAACCAATGCAACCAAGTAAGCATTCTAGCTATTCTTTGAATTCTCTGCAAGTGCTTTCTTATGAACAACAAGAGAGAACTACTGAAAGGAAACTTCCATGAAAACTTGTAAACAGATCCATTGAATAATATGGATTCTCTATCTGACTCCAAAAATACTGCATAAGTATCTTGAAATTCATGTGCACTGGGACTTAGCTCATCCGATGGATTACTTTTCCCCTCCTCATATCATGAATGCAAACTTTCATCTAAGATTCGTGACGAGACTCCTACTGAAAATGACAAAGAAACTGGCTACCAGATCAAGTTTGTATCAATACTTGTTTCAATATTGCAGTTAGCTAGTGGAGAAGGACTTTGACTGCAGACATCAACCAACAAATCGGCTATTGGATCATGAAAACTTGAAAAGACTGTTGCAGCACATTTTCAATTGGTTCCAATGAGATGGCATGATTTTCTATAGGCTGCTTATCCTTTATTGAAGATATACTATGCAAATTTCCCTTCAAAAACTGAAATGACTCGAAACAGAATGGTACGAAATCATCTTGCATCATTTGATCATATGTTTAGCTTCCAAGTCTTCATCTGCAACTTGACAATCAATGGCATTCGGTGGCTACAAATCTAGATACGAGAAGTCCTGAACAAGGATCTCATTGCCCTCTAGATGGTCCAGATCAAAACTTGTCGACAGTTGATTTTTGATTGAATGAAAGTTGTCTCTGGTGATCTAAAATGAAGAAAAACAAAAAGGCAAAGATCCATCACTTACTTCAAAATTTGTTGCACTTTCCTCTTCACTTCCATAGCTGATATGCATCGGTTGATCACTGTATTCAAGTTGCTTAAAGTGGACTTCCTCCTTCCACAAACCAACTGCTGATTTATTTGCAAAACTAGCTTCTATTTGGAGGACATAATCATCATCATACTGATCAAATTGAGGCAAACCATCAGTAAAAAACAAATCATCAAGCATACATGTCATATCAACAGATCTCTCTTCTCCAAGATGATCTATAAAACAATCATTATCAGGTCTATGACAACTAGGATAATAAAGAAAATGTTTTGGATCAGCAAATTGTTCCTCTTCAATCAGCGAACCATGGTCTTGAACATTATACTCATTCCTTGTGGTGATCCTTTGCATCATCTCTTCCACTACACTTACCAAAATGTTGAGTTTTACCTTTAAAAATGTCAATTTCTCTAGATCTATGGTCTTCATTTCTTCTTCCTTTAGCATTTCCCTTCTAATTAGCAAATTAGCCTCTACATCTACTGCACTGTTCTGCATCTCTTCAAGTGTTCCAAGGTTCCTTTCTCTCAACTGAAACTCCATTTCTGGATCAAAGGCTTCCAGGTAGTGTAAGAGAGCGGATCCAGGAGGAGGTCTTTTATTAACCGGCATTGAAAAATATACTTGGATAAACTTGGAAAAAAATTGTTGTACTATCTCCCCTGTCAATCTTTTCAACTGGTTATACTCTTCTATAATCAAGAAAGGGTTTTGTCTAACCACCCACTTGTCGAGGAAAACTTTGACGAACTGTTGGAAATCTGAAATGCTTGCATCAGGCAAGGTTTTGAACCAACTCTTAACTTCGCCTTGCAAAGAAAGAGCAAAAAGCCTCATACTGACATCCACTTCATCAACTTCAAAAAGGTCGATAAAAGACTCAAAATTCAATACATTTATCTCAACAGTGATGTTGTCACATTCACCATCAAATCTTGATGGATATAGGTAATGATTTTTAGGGAATCCATGGGATATAGGAGGTAAAATCAGAGGCTTGTATCTATCTGGAATTTTACAAGGTATAGGAATATGTATAGAAGGTGTAGAATCAGTCTTTGTCTCTTGAGGCTCATCACTTTGAAGATGATCATCATAAAATTTAGAAGAAGGGTCTTGATCAAGATCAAAGGCATGCGCATATTTTGTATCCACAATCTTCAAAGGGAAAGAATCAAATGCAGATCTAGGATCTTTCCTCGAATATAATATACTTTGTAAAGCCTTCTTGACTTTCTCGGGAAAAGAGAAGAAATCATTTATAACGAAGAACATAATGTCTTGGATGAAATTCCAACTTGAATACCTGATATTTCCATATTGTCCTTTCATGTTTCTGCTGGTCAGGTTCATCCTCCAGTAGAGTCCTTGGATATGATCTCGAAACTGATTTGGAGTCACTAGGTGAATGATTTCAACCTTCCTATGTCTGATCGTTGTCCACCATCAACAATCAGATCTGAACTTGATACACTTTGTTGAGGAACATAAAACTACGTTCCCAGTATGGTTGCCACTATGTTAGGGCCTGGATTGACCTGAGGGTCAAGGAAGGTAGGTCTAGGGTAACATCAAACCACGCTTAACCTACTAACTAGCCCTACCAGGTCGAGCGAGGGCTCTCTCCGTTTCAATCTCAATTAGGATATTGGCAATTAGGGCTTGAGATGACTGAATTTAATGTATATTTTAGGCTAGGTATAGTAGCTCAGGGTTTCTATTTTGATTTTTAGGTTTTGGTTGTTGGATCAATTGGAGAAGGCAGATTGGGTTTGGGAAATCATGTCAAGAGGATGTACCAATTCAGTGCGTAGCGCCAGTGGCGTTTTGCATCAGCCGGAATTTCCTATGTTGCCTAATTCAAAAATTGGAAAATGACAAAATTGTTTCAAAATTTTCCCAATTTTGGCTCAAGGCTGCATCACGGGTTACTTTGTTGGGCTAAAGTCACATCAACCAAAATGTTGAGCTTTTCATCCTTCCTTTTTCCTTTTAAGGCCCTCCTTAATCTTGCCTTAAGGTGCTTGATCCTCTTGTTGCATATTCTATTCCGGGTCAAATAATGGTGGGCCATATGCCTTAGCATATTGTTGTCTCTATTTGCTTCCTTTAGAAGCCCTTCAAAGTGAATGTTAACTCTTTCAAGCCATATTTCTCTATCATGATCCACTTCTTGTTCAATAGGAGTCAAGGGAACTGGATGCTCTTTGTTGGCTTTGCCTTTGAATTTTTAGCATCTCTAACTCCATTTGGATTTGTTTACCCTCTAACGGATTATTCTCCTACTCTAGGTAATTGATAATATATCTAGCTCTAGCCAACTTATCATTTGACATGTGAATATGAGCCTCTTTCTCTTTCAAAAGCATGCTTTGATCTAGTGATGGGCTTTCAAGATCAATTCCCTCAGTGTGATGAGGTGGCACATCATCATCATGCTCCTCAAGCTGAAACTCCCTCTCAACATCATCATCAATCTTTTCTCCCGAGACCTTTCCTTTCCCTTTGTCTACCTGCTGCAAATTCCTTTCCGTAGAGTTGTCACTTAGGGTGCCCTCAAAATCAGGGTCACTGTCTCTTTCCATGCTTGTCTCTATGGGATATTGTGGTGATGATATGGTGAATGGTAGATAATAGATGGGGGGAAAGATGAGTATGAAGAGATTTGTGAAAGTAACAATAGTGATGAGATGAGGTAAGGGAATGAAGGGAAGGATTTGGGGATCTAGGGTTTTATGGAGGGAGTTTAGGGTTTGATAAAGGGGTTAATTTTAATAGGGAAAAAGGGAAAGGGAATATGAGTGAAGTGAGATAGAATTAAAAGGCTAGGTTTAGGGAAAGTGAAAATGGGAATATTGAGACAAGGAAGAAGATTTTGTAGTGGTGATAAATAAGATAGGAAAACACACTAGGGTTTTGAGTCTTAGGAGATAAAAATATAATTGAAGCATAAAAAACCCTACCTAGGCTCCAAAGTGAGTGTACTTACTTGTTAAGAATGCAAATGAAGCATTTGGCAGGATAGATGAATATGTTTGGTTTTGAAGCCTCATTGGCCAATGTGCAGTGCACTGAGCCCAATGCGCAACGCCTGCCTGATGCACAACGCCTTTTTGCAAACGACTTTTAAAGGCCTTCCCGGTGTCCAAATTGGGCATATGATATCTTGTTGGAAAGATTGTCAGGTCTACTTTCCGTAACAGCTTGAACTGTTAAATGTGGAGTTCATTTGCCCGGCCAAACGTCAAATCGCCCAAGACTCGTCAAATGTGCAGAATGAGGTTGCCTAAATGCAGAGTGCTATTGCAGTCAACCTTTTAAGATATTCCTCAACTCCAAATATATAACATGATATCTCATTGGAAAAATCTCTCTGTCTAGATATCATTTAAATCATCAAGAAATTCATTTGAACAACCCAGCTAGGTGAAATCTTGATTTTTCCAAGGTCACTCTAGAAGTGCATCAATCCTCCTGAGGCCAATGATGTTTTTGAGATTTCTCACAAACCATGAAACCTGTGTAAAAACTGAAAGAGGTGTTTCTTTTTAGGTCAATGATGGAAAAAAACCTCTCTCACTATTTTCAAATTCATCTTTTCTTGCTCAGAAACATAGTTTGAATAAAACCTATCCCGATATGTGGAACAGGGGATTTGTAGAAATGAAGGGAAATGAAGGGGACGAGGGGCTTCTAAATTATTCAGAAAATTTTGGGAAGTAGGGAGGGATGTTAGGAATCAGGGGAAAGTGGAATTTCAAATATTAAGTGAGGGGAAGGGGTCCAAAAGGGCAAAACATAGGCCTAGCCTAGAAAATTGTCAAATTATAGGAATAAACTAGGGTTTGTGGGAAAATGATGAATTTGAGGGATATGAGTGATGGCAAGTGTTTAAGAAGGTATATTAAGGATAGGGGAAGGTGTATGGGCATCAGGATACAAGTTTTGTTGATTATTTGACCACCCAAGAAAAATTACCTTCAAAACCCTAGGAGAGGGAAATGAGGCTTACCCAAGTACAACTGAAGCACGAACAAGGTGTAAAATGACCCATTGGAACCTTAAATGATGATGAAAACTCTTTGAATGATGGTACACTAAGCTGACTGGTGACATGGACCAATACTTGGAATACTTTGGGAGGAGAGAAAACAACCCTAGATCTACATAGTGACCAAATTTTACTTGAAGACTCACTGAAATGACAAAATTTGATTTTGACAACCTGAAATTACTTTGTAAGAGCATGTTTGGTAACTGGAGGAAGGCTGCAAAGGCTGATTCTAACACTTTTCATGCCAAATTTTCCTCTGAAGCTCAACTATCTTTGTATGGAGGAGGACCTACATTCTGAATTCATCTAAGCCATTCAAATGGAATAGTCTTTCTTTCTGTGCATGACCGAGATCTAGATATAGTTGGGTTGCCATCCTTAATGTATTATATTCAAATTAAATGATCAACAAATCCTTCTTCCCATTGACCAACTCATAGGGTTGTTGTGCCTTGCAAAACAACCCCCCATTTCATATTTATTATTATTTACAAAACCATTAAAATATGAAATGGGTCCCTCTCAAAATAAAAATGATGTCAATAATCCTTACTTTATAAAAGTCCAATAAATCCAAGGAAAGCAATATCTCTTTAAAACATTGGAAATAAAGCAAATATGTATGCGCTATGCAATCAAAAGGCTTCCCCCGACCCGATAAAGTTATCGGCGATATCGGCAATCGGCATTCCCTTGTGCAACACTATCGCGCCCATCGGCAAAAGCCCCGACCCGATAAAGCTATCGGCGATATCGGCAATCAGCATTCCCTTGTGCACCATTATCATGCCTATCGATAAAGTCCCGACCCGATAAAGCTATCGGCGATATCGGTGATCGGCGGTTCCCTTCGTATATCAAGCATTGCTCATAGACTTTTCCCCGACCCGATATCGGCAATCGGCGATCGGTGGTTTCTCTTGTTAAATCCTTAATGCGCATAAGCCTTTCCCCGATCCGATTATCGGCGATCGGCCATCGGCAGCACTTAAAGCATTGTTAAATCTATCCTCGCGCCCCTGCCCGATCCGATTAGATAAGGCACGGTTCTCAACGAAAAAACCGTTAAAGTGATTGGAAAGCCTGAGTTAATGACAATTAAGACATAATCATTCCCGCTCGGCCGCCAATACGTCCATTGCATGATTTAAAAAATCTTTCGGCAAATATTGCACTAATGAGCATTGACAAGGTGGCAGGTCCTATACGGTCTCTTAAATGAATCCATCCCCTCAGATCCGCCTATAGATCGCATCCGCGGTGTTTTAATAAAGACAAATTATATCAACGTTCTTCTTTCTATCTTACTATCAGTTGTGAGTTTCATTGTTATCTCAGTATTACGCCAAAAACCACCTTTCTGTGCAGAATACAGATTTTTGCAAGCAATTCGGGCGTAATGGGAAAAAAGCAGAAGAAGGTTGCAGGCGTTAATGATCCACTAGCCGCGCCACAACTAATAGTGAACAGTAAAAAGGGTTTGATATCAGATACAACGTGCGCGGGCCTTGCCAGAACAACTTGGCAAGGAACTTATGATTTGCTGGAAGTCGAGAAGCCTGAGCAGGTGGTAGAAGAAGCTACCGCAGATTCTACCAAAAAATCAGAATACACTCTCAAGGACTTGGCCGACTCCTTCCTACATAGGATAGCAGCAAGAGAGCAAATGCTTCCATACACCGATGTCATCAAGTGGGCAATTGAAGAAATTCCTATCACAGGCAGAACTTTCGTCGCAAAAGATGGAAGGATTTTTGGTTCCTTCAAGCCAGAGGATTTGAGGCAAATGTATCATTTGCCTATGCCAGAGAAAGTTTACAATAGCGCATTTCTGGAGAAGTTCGCAAGTGAGAATGAAATCGAGTCTGAACCTATCAAAGAGTGGAGGCAAAATCCAAGTAAGCACAAGCATGAATCCTCCGGTAAGTACTCAGTCGACTCCTTGTGTTCACCTTATTGCTATGCCGCTATAATGATGTGTAGATTATGGGGTCTGCATGATTCGACCATTTTTACTATCAAAATGGTTCCCCTCATAGAAGCGGCGGTCAACAGTTGGATTATGGATTGGGCCACTATCCTTTCGGATAAGCTTGCCCTTGCTATTAAAGAATATAGAAATCAGACCAGAGTCAGTGAGAGGATAATCCCTCCATTTTATTACAGTGCTTATATTTTGGATACCTTGTGTTTTAATTCCGAATTTCCCATTCTCGGTTGGAGGTGGACCGCACAGGACCCCTCCCCCATCCATATTTACCATCGTAAGATGTGGAAGTCGTCTCATAAAGCTTACTTGTACCATATCTGTAACGGTTTCATGATTCCTATCTATTACGCCATTTTTAATAAGCCCATTCCAAGGATTTCTTACTTAGCCTCTTTTGACCTGCCATCAGTAGGTAGCTGGTTTGGTGAAGAACATTTTACGTATGTTAGAGTTTTTGGCAGTCAAGCCAACCCCCATGTCCTTCCTTATATGTTCCTGACAATTGTTAGCCGAGAAATGCCTACCAACTTTCAGCTAAGAGTACCACACAGACTCTTAGGTTAAAGCAAAAAGGGCTGGCCAACTTTTCCTTCAGATGTGGAGTTTTACTTGCATGATTTAAAACATGCAGAAAAGCGAAGCCATGAAAATTCAAGCCCTAAACCTTCCTATAATCCCAAACAGAGCATATGACCCAAAAAAAATATGCATACGCCGCTCTAGAACATGCCAAATTATCAACATTTGAGCATAAAGAAGATATTTTTGATGATATTTTTATCTCTGCGGAATCAATTGGACATGCTAAAGAGCTTGCTAGAACAAGGTATAATGACGAAGGGTTATTTGAGTTCAATAAGCTCAGGGAGCAGAGGTTGCAAACTCTACCCCTGGATTTAATAATGCCAACCCAAGCGGCGTCTTCAAGCGAGCTTGGCAAGCAACGACAGAAAGAACCCCCTGCTACACTGAAAACCAAAGCCAATGAGCAGGAGGAACAACAGAAGAAAAACCAAGAGGAAAAACTGAGGAAAGAGCAGGCAGAGCGTTTAGCGAAAGAAAAAGAAGAACTCTTAAAACGAGAACAAGCAGAACGCTTAAAAAAGGAAGAGGAAGATAGATTGAGAAAGGAAGAGGAAGACAGATTGAGAAAGGAGCAGGCAGAGATCCAGCAGAAGGAAAATGAACGGCAAGAGAAGGAGAAACAAGAACAACTGCTAAAGGAGTTCCAGTCCAAGCAAAACACCACCGATACTAATAAGGGTGCTGTTACAGACCCCGAGCTGCAAAAGGAATGGCAGCATTTTAGTACCATTATCGGTGGAGAAAAGGATTCACAGAATACCGAGACTCCTAAGAGCAGCGGCATACAGAAGGAAGACTCATCCCAAGCTTTGAGCACAACCACTGGCCCACCCAAAGTTATGAACGTAGAAATAATTCCAAAAGGTCCTAGCGACCAAATCACTCTCCTGGTAGAAGACATTCCTCCACTAAATGTCTTCTACAGCCCTAAACATAAAGTCGTAGTAAAGCGATCAAGAAAGAGGCAGAGGATTGATCAACCTTCCCTCTTCCCTGAACAATCACTTACGGGCAACGTAGTCTGGAGGGAGAAACTCGATCCCTCTGATGACCTGACCAAGTTGTCGCCATATGCGGGAGCCTATTCGGCTGCCACTATTGACAAGGCATCAGAGGTAGCAGTTCTCTTAAAGACAAAGGACCAGGAGATTTTAACTCTTCAAACGGAATTAGCAGATGTCAGACAAAGGGTAACACAAGGTGAGCAGCAATTAGCAGAACACCAACAAGAAACAGTGTGCGCAAGCGAGCAGCTTTTGGAACAGCAGAAAATCAACAGCCAATTGATGCAGCAATGGCAAGAGGAGAAACAGAGGATCACCTAGGCAGCCATACAGAGACAAAGTGAGTTGACAGAGGCATTGGAGCAGCTAAAATGCCTCGGATATTGGAAGTCCATAAAAATATATTGTTTACAGAATGGCTGACACAAATATTAAAGGCAGAAAGGGCAGCATCAAGGTGTACATTAACCGCTGGTAATTTGGCCGATCTAGTAAATGATACTCTATATTTGGCCAATATTGTTTCCCAATGCACGCCTGGCAAAATTACTACTGCAAATACATTGGAACAAACATGCTACCTTGATCTAGAGGGCAGAGCAAGATCAATCACCACGGTTAACTCTTTAGACATGGATGCATATTGGCGGTTTCTAATCAAGCCACATGAGCAACGATCTGCTCTCAAATGCTTAACTGATGCCATTCAATGCATGATCCCCGATATCCAAGACTCCACCTACGCCGCCCAGCTCAGT
>APFE030336588.1:16710-70639 GCA_000404065.3 Pinus taeda
GTGGTGGTCTTCCATGTTGTATTATAGGCCCAAGTGGCCTCAACTAGTCTTTCTACCCAATCCTTTCTACTGTTGTTCACTACCTTGGTTAGGATGTTCTCCAGTGATTTGTTGGTTACCTCCACTTTCCCATTATCTTGTGGATGATAAGGAGTGGAGGTCCTATGCTTGATTTTGTGATGCTTGAGTAGTTCTTCAATCATGTTGGAGGTAAACTGGTTGCCTTGGTTTGTGACTAGCTCTCTAGGGTACCCAAATTTGTAGAATCTATTCTCCCTTAGGAACTCAACCACCTT
This sequence comes from Pinus taeda, assembly GCA_000404065.3. Classification (NCBI taxonomy): domain Eukaryota; kingdom Viridiplantae; phylum Streptophyta; class Pinopsida; order Pinales; family Pinaceae; genus Pinus; species Pinus taeda. The sequence goes on from APFE030336588.1 coordinate 17,007, forward strand.
TTCTTTTGTTGTTGCCTTAATTGTCTTGGTTTTAGCCCACTTAGTCAAGTAACCAATGCACACAATAATGTGTTTTTTTGCTTTGAAGGAGGATTGATAGGCCCAATGAAGTCCATGTCCCACTTGTCAAATGGCTCGAAAGTCACTTGAGGTTGTAGGGGCATTTCATCTCTTGTAGTAGGCTTTCCCATCCTCTGGAACTGATCACACTAACTAATGTACTTCCTCACATCCTGATGAAGAGTAGGCCAATAATAGCCTATTTGCAACACTTTGAATGTTGTCCTCTTTGCTGTAAAGTGACCTCCATAAGGCCCATCATGACAGGTCAGAAGGATGTCAAAGACTTCCTCTTCCCTTACACATCCTCTCAAGATTTGATATGGGCCAAGTTTGAACAGATTTCCCCCAATCTAGGTGAAGGGGGCACTTTTCCTAATTATCTTGCTCTTTTCTCTGGAGGGCAGGTTTGGTGGCAACTGTGCTGATACCAAAAAGTTTGCTATATCAGCAAACCATGGGGATAGCACTGAAATACCAAAAAAATGCTCATTTTATAATTGATGATCCACCATTCTTTCTTCACCTATAGGCAGATTCATCCTAGAGAGAGAGTCAACAAAAACATTCTCCTTACCAGGCATATCAACAATAGTTAGGCCAAACTGCTGCAATAAAAGTAACCATCTTATGGTTCTAGCATTTACATCTAGTTTGTTCATTAAATATTTAATTGCTGCATGATGAGTATGCACAAATTTTTGATAGCCTGTAATGTAATGCCTAAAATTTTTCAATGAATGCACAACAGCCAAGAGTTCTTTTTTAGTCATAGTATAATTTAACTCAACCTTTGACAGGTTTTTACTAGTAAAATAGATGGCATAAGGCAATTTCTCCTCTACCTTACCTAAGGCTACTCCTATGGCTTTATGTGAGGAATCAGCATGGATATGGAAAGGGAAGGCCCAGTTTGGGCCTCTAAGGATTGGTGCAGTGGTTAATTTACCCTTTAGAATGTCTAGGGCCTCTTGACAGTCCTTTGACCATATAAATTCAAAATATTTGGCCAACAATCCAAACAAAGGAGAGGCTAACTTGCTGAAGTCCTTTATGAACCTTCTATAGTATCCATCTAACCCAAAGAAACTCCAGACATCTCTCTACTTTTGTGGAGGTGGGACCCTTTGGATGATGGCTATTTTGTTTGGGTCCACAAGTAGTCCTTGCTAAGATATGGAATGACCTAGCATAGTCCATTTAGTCATTAAGAAATCACATTTTTCTGGACTGAGAGACAGGTTCATTTCAATGCATTTGTGTAATACTTTGCCTAGGTTAGTCAGTGCTTTTGGAAATCACAGCCATAAGGTGTAAAATCATCCATATGCATTTCCATAGCATCATGCACTAGTTCAGCAAATATACTCAAGACTGCTCCCTGGAAAGTGGCAGGAGCATTGCATCAACCAAAAGGAAGGACCATATAGGAAAAATTACCCCAAGGGCATGTGAATGTGATTTTATCCTGGTCTTTTGGGTAGATTTGGATTTGGTTGTACCCACTAAATCCATCTAGGAAAGAAAAGAAATTCTTCCCTGCCAGGCCATCTAGCACTTGGTCAATGAAGAGTAGGGGAAAATGATCCCTCTTTGTGGCTTTGTTCAACTCCCTATAATCAACACAAATCTTCCAATTACCGTTCTTCTTGGGAACTAACACTAAAGGAGAGACCCACTCACTATCAGAGATAGGGTAAATCAACCCTGCATCTAACAGTTTTTGTAGTTCTTCTTTGACGATGTCTTTAAGGGCTGGATTCATTCTCCTTTGTGGTTTCCTGACTGGCTTGCAACCTTCCTTGATGTATATGTGGTGAGTACACACTAAGGGGTGTACTCCCTTCATTTCCTTATAGCTCCAAGCCAAGGCTTCTAGGTTAAATTTGCATAGTTGTTCCTCTTCTAAAGTAGAAAGAGATGGATTAATCTTCAAGGTTTTCTCTCGGCCAAATTCTATGGTTTTGACTCGGAGTGGGTTGCAATCGGCCAAGCATAAGTCAGTTTGATGATTGTTCAATGTTTCCTTTACTTCTTCTAAGGGTAATGAACTAGGAGTTGGACTTTGGAGTAGGTGTTCAATTAAGTCATCCTCCTCTTATTGTCCTCTTCCTATGATTGCTTCCATAGCATAAATTTGGGTAGAATATATCTCATCTTCTTCCTCCTCCTCCAACCATAAAGGTAAATCATGTTCTAAGGAGAGTTGAGAGGCAGGGTATAAGACTAACTGTTTGGATATATGCCCATTCTTGATGGTCATATTCCAAACTCTGCAGCTAATGTAGGTATCAGTTGTGGCCAACCATGGCCTCCCAAGGATGAGGGGGTAACCAGTAAGCTTAGCCTTAGGCTGGAGAACTAGGAAATCTGCAAGGTGCTCCTAGGAATCAATGAAGACCATCACATCCTCCACAATTCCCTCAGGGGTAACTGTCGAATAGTCTACAAGCTCTAGCACCATTGTGGTCTTCCGTAATGACCCTTAGAGGTTAAGCTTGAGCATGTTGTCCTTGTTCATCACATTAATGGTAGCCCCAAGATCAATCAGAGTGTGTGGGACAATGGTGCCATTGATGTGCACATCAACTACAGGTCTTGCAGGGTTTAAGTATTTTGGGCATATTACCTGCCCAACATTAAGTCAGATAACTGCCCAATGAGATTAATGGTAGGGGCATCTCTTTTTCTTCTTCCTCGATGCTTAAAGCACTTCGCCTTCATCAATTTATTGTAAATAGGAACGTCTTTGATTGCCTGGAGAAGGGGTGATCTTTACACAAAGGTTTTTCAATTTTCCCAAGAGTTCAATTTCTTCCGGGGTAGGCTGGAGTGGTTGGGCTAATCTTTCAGGAAAGGGTGGATTTGCTTTAAGGTTGCTTTCCTCTCTTTCTTCCTCAACCTCCCTATGTGGAGAGGGAGGTTGGTTATCTAGGATAATTCTCCCAAATCTTAGGTTGATCTCTTAGATTTCTACAACATAAACTGGGTATGATGTCTCTCCATCGTATCCTTGTTGAGACTGCCTATTATTAGGGTTTGGATTTGGTTGGGCAGGCATCTAGGGTTTCCTAGTTAGAGCAGAGTGCAGGAGTTGTGGTTGGGTAGGTGGTGGAGGCAATAGGGCTAGAACATTGTTGACTTGGGGCCTCCACCCCTGAGTGGGGTATTCCACTAGTGTTGTGGTTGAATGTAAGGTTGATGACTAGTTGGATGGCTGGGAATGATACTAAGGTGCATAGGACCAAGGAGGGGGTGTAGACTAGGAATGTTGAGCAGGGAGTCCCCAAGAAGGTATATTTTTGTTTTAGTTGGGTCTGTAATATGCATGGGATGATCCTTGCATACCCTACTGGTATGGTCTACACCCAAGAGGTCTCCTTTGGTTGATTTAGCAAAGTTGCTCAGTGACCCCTTCAACCCCTTGATATACAGCTTTGAGTCTAGGTAGGGAAGGGAACTTGTCTGTGGAGTGGTTTTCTTCACAGACTGAGCAAATCTCAATACAGTTCAATGGGCATTCATTCCTAGGATGCCTCCTGGTGCATCTAGGACAAAAGATGGTCAAGGCTCTCTCTGCTTCCTCTTGCTTCATTTTGATATTCATGGAATCCAATTGCATGGAAAGGGTTTGCAGCATATCACTTTTGAAGTCCTCCAACATATTTCCAATTTCACCCTTGATGGATGAGTTGGAAGATGATGTATTGGCCATAGGTTGACTACTCCTACCCTTTTTTCTTGTTGCCCTATAATGGCTTCTAAAGACAGTCTTGATATCCTCATAAGGTAGTTGGTAGATATCTCCTCCTGCTAAAAAATGCAAGGTATCTAGGATATTCTCCCTTGCTCCTCTAACAAGGACCAACTTCAATGACTCAAGGTGAAGTGTGCACCTAGCCCTTTTGTAACTAAGATGGAATCTTTCTTCATTGTCTTCTAAGGATTCATCCTGGCCTATGGTCTTCCTGAAAATCTCTTCTCTCATGTCTTTTGACCTATAGTAGTCCCTATATTTGTTGTTAAAGACCTGCTACATCTGAGCCCAAGTTATGATGCTATCTCCAGGTAAACCCATGAACCAGTGCAATGTTGCATCCTTGAGGGTAGATGGAAACAGTTTTAAATTTTGCTCATCCTCTTTATAGTCATAGGTTTGCCATATAACAGAAAAATAAAACAGGAAAGTGTCAGGGTCCTTTGTGGTCAAGCCATGGAAATGGGGTAGAGTAAAGGGGCTTATATTCTTCATTTTAGTTTCCCCATTGGTTTCCCTAATGTGGAAGGCACTCTCAATTCTCTCTCTATTTCCTCTGTCATCTTGGTTTTCAGCCATTGTTTTAGTAGGAATGGGTTCTTCCTCTTTTTATTCCCCTGTAGGTTCTTCAAAGATGTTAGATTGCTCACCTAAAGGTTCTTCCAATTCACAGTCACCAAAGAAGAGAGAAGGTTGACTATTGGATGTAGTGGGGGTATTTGGCAAGAATTTTCCTAAATTATCCCTATTCCTGTGAGGCATGAAAGGAAATGTTTTTGGTTTTTTTGTAAGATTTTTTTTAAAGCTGGAAATTACTCTGTAGAAAGCAAATTGTTGATTGAATGAAAACCACTAACAAAAAGGAAGCTACCTGTTGAATTGAAATTGTTGAATGAAAGACTACTGATAGAAAGAGAACTACTTGCAAAATGGAATTGCTGAATGAAAGAATACTGACAAAAAGAAAACTATTTGCATAATGAAATTGCTTAATTGAATGAAAAATCGCTAATAAGAAGGAAATTACTTGCTGAATTGAAATTCTACTTGCATAATGGAAAGGAAAGAAGAAAAATGACAAATAAAAGAAAGAAACTAGATTACTTTTGCAAAAATAAACTAATGGAAGAAAATTGAAGTCTAGAAGTAGAAGAAAAGAAAGTTAGAGACTAGAAATAGAAGAAGGAGCAGTAATCACTCCCTCTCTGACACCTCTTTGGCAATGGTGCCAAAAAGTGATGAGCCTAGGTATTGCAGCAAGAATGTTGCAACTCCCAGGGCTACTAGCTTTACTTATCAACTTGGGGTTTGTACAAACTTGGAGGTGATTGTGCTATATACACAAGTAGAAGTGAAGGTATTTCCTATTGTCACAGATCATCTAGCAAGAGACCCCGGGGGTTTCAAGACAGACTTCTATAGGGTTAGAAGAAGCTTGATTTTGATGGAAGGAGAGAAAACCTATTCTAGGGGAGAGTTATTCTACTACAGAAATGAAGAAAGCAATCATGTAATGCTAAACTCACACCAAACCCTATCTAACTAGTTAAAAAACTATGCTAAGTAGAATTACTAGATCAATCACTAATCTAATGCTAATTATCTAAGTTGCAGAAGTAAAAGCATCAAAACTAGACTAAGGGGTAAATAATGGAAACTAACATAAGTCCGTGTCTAAGCGGAAGTAGTAGACAGAGGTCAAATTGGTGAAAAGAGGACGTGAGGGAGCAACAACATCTGAGAACCGATGGATCAAGTGGGTGAAAGGCAAACAAACGGCAGAGATCGGATCGCAGGAGGGTACGTAGGTAGAAGGGAAAACGAGGTTAACTAGAGGATGAATGGTGGAGATTATATCTCGGTCAGTCAAGTGAATAGATGAATGAAGGGGGACAACCAAATATGGACGGATGAGATTAGATCGTGGGAAAAAGAAACATGTGGAAATGGTATCAGGTGATGCGATGGCCGTCAGATTAGGAGATAGATTGATGGTGGAGATTGGAGCGCTTAAAGGAACGTGTAGAAATGAGCGAGTGGGTTTAGAGGGCAGTAAACAGTATTTCACGTGCCCTCAAAGCTGTAAGCAGTTTTCTCAAATTTCACATGATTAGCCTCCCTGACCGACACATAGCATGGGGAAACCACCCATTTCACGTGCCCTCAGGCAGATAACGATCAGATAGAAATCCACACGATATGGTGTAATAGCCGTTGGATCTGGCGAGGCAGATCAATGACAGAGTTTGACCGAGCTGGTTGGTGAGTGGGTGCATGATAGCCATCAGCTTTGACAAGGAAAATTGACAGTTGGGATTTAGAGTAAATGAAGTCAAGTACCAAAAGTGAATTTGGGTGGTGATTGGTTAGTTCTGTTGTGTGAGGAAATCTACAGGTAAAAACCATTTGAACGTAGATTAACATATTTTGCTCAACTTTTCATGCCGAAGTAGAATGGAAGGGATGTGAGGGAGATCAAATGACGGGAAGAGAGCGAAGGAGCAAATGATCATAAAAGCACCAGAGTAACAATGTAATGAACCTAGTGACTGTGTTAGACAACAAACTCCCTGTGAAAACAAAACCCTGTGATTTTGGAGTTGCTTCCTCACGTCATGGTCCCAGAGGGAGGAGGTGAGGTCGAGACACCTATGACCAACCTTGTGGATCTTTTCTTTGCCATCTTGCTAACTTAATGAAATCATAAATGATCCACTCTGCACTACTATAATGAGACTGCAACTACTTAAACAAATGAACAGTTAAATGATAAACCTCTATAACGGAAATGAACTACTTAAGTAGTTGAACAGAAAACAGGAAACTATGCTGCTTAACAATACAATAAAGAGGAGCTTTGGCTACTAGGGTTGGGCCCTAACCCAAGAGCTTCAGCCCTCTGAGTTAACTCAGTGTTGGCTCAAAACAAAACTCATCTTCATTATAAAGGAACATTCTATTACATCAAAACTGTTACAAGTCTACACTTGGACAAAAAGTAGAGTAAAAAGTATGAATACTTATAATGTTTGCTAACTGACTAAAAAAACTGAGGTCCTAAGCCTCTCTACTTATACATTTGAAGTCTCCAACGACTTCCTTCAAAAGTAGGGAGGTACAACACCCAATTCAATGATAACCTCATGCTTTCCCTTTCACTAGCTTGGATGCCTTCTAGCAGGGAGGCTTCGCTCCCAACTCAAGATAAACTCGTACTTTCACTTGCTTGGCTGCCCCCTAGTACACATGATTTGTCTTGTTTTGCATTCTCACTTGCTTGGCTACCTCTTAGTACACATGATTTGGCTTGTTTTGCGCTCTCACTTGCTTGGCTACCTTCTAGTACTCCTGATTTGGTTGTTTGCACCTTCACTTGCTTGGTTGTTTGTACTTTCAGCTGATGGAGGGATATTCAAATGGGGGGGGCAGTAAATGAGGGGGATTTTCCTCTTGAAATTCCTCTCCCTTTTCCCATTCGAGTTTTTACCAAGGTCTTTACCATAATTCCTTGCTTTTATCCTTTATTCCTACATTACATGCAAATAAGACCACAAAGCAGAATATCCAACTCTACTCATCTCATAAACAAAATATAATCAAAAGTATGCAATAAGTTGTGAGAATAGTTGGTTTGACTAAGATAGGAGGTGAATTAAAGCTAATTAAGGCCCATATAATTACTCAATGATGAGGCTCATCACAAAGCTTTCGAATACTTAGCCCACTCATCATTTGGTTACAATCTAGTGAGATTCTAAAGCCATTGAGGATATCCTCATGACTACTCTAGGTTGAATACATGTGAAAACCATTACAAGCCTGAGTCAACATAGGAAAGTATTAAAACTCTAGGTGGAGTACATTATATTTAGCAACACATGAGAAAGGGGGATTTGACAATCATTTGTTGGACCTCTTTAGGATGTGTCTCCTCTTCTTCTTCTCACCTTTTCTCTTTTTCCATACCACTAGTAGTAAATGAAATAGATTACTCATATTCATATACAGGTTCAATTGGTTTTTTAATAAAAGTAGATATTTATATTCATTCAAAACAAATTGCACTGAAGCTAGTAGTGAAATACATCCAACTCAGTTCATAAGAATTCCACAAAAATAACAAAGAGTGAAACAAACAACAATCATTCTCACATAAAAAAATATGAAAGGGAGAGATCCAACACTTTGACTATCTGTAACTATGCCTTATTGATTATTAAATACAATAATAAATTCTAACAAATGTTTGCATAAAAATATACAAAAATAGGACATAATAATTTTTTATGTGGTAGGCGCCCGCCCCCGCCCCCGCACCCCACTAAACATTGCAAGTTCCATTTTTCACTAGTTTCCTCACATGATATTTTAATCTACCTCTTTTTCTTTATGTTCTTGACTTGTTTTTCTTCCCATTGTTAATGGGTGTGAGGGATGCAAATATTTCTTTAAAAATTTTGCAAAGGAAGGATAATCATAAATATTTTTCTCTTCCAATGCTTCCTCCTCATCCTTGATTTCATCCTTTGACTCCTTTTGTGATTCTAGTTCCCTCTCTTGAGGAGTTGGAAATCTTAGCTCAAAACGTGACCCATCCTCTATTTCCTCTTGGATTTTTCCACTATCTCATGAAGATGAGTGTTTGGATTTTCCTATTGTTTTTTATTAGAGTAAATTTTGGATCTAAAAAGGATCTCATAAGAAAAATCCATTCTGATGAGTTGGAATTTAAAAACCATTAGAGTTTCAAGAAATTGGGTCAACGATAATTGTTGAGTGGCATCTACATAATTCAAAAGTATTGATGTATCAATTTTTTATTTGGTATTTTTTTAACTACATAAAAACCTCCTCACCTTGGTTAAGATCATGGTAATATAATTTTGAGATGTCATCAATATTACTGAAATACAAAATATAGATTATTTTATATTATCACTACAAGTCAACAAAATAAATCTTAGGTGGTTTTGAGGAATGATTGTCATCCTCCCTACCCAGGTTCAATTCCTGTAAGTGGCATGATGAGCTTTATTGTAATGACTTCGAACCTTGCTATTGAGTTTGAGTAGTCCCTCGAGGACCAAAACATGGATATTCCTTATATATCTATATATATATATATATATATGTGTGTGTGTGTGTGTGTGTGTGTGTATGTGTATTATATATTTTCAGGATGGGCCCCCTGGGTCAGTTTTTGGGTTAAGAACCCAAGTTTTGATGTAATTTTTGTAAAAAGATGTAAAGTCTCCGCGATTTGTGGATGTACAGCATGTAGGTGGTTAGGAGTCAAAAAGGGTTTTACCCCTTGTTTATGTAAAGTAGAGTCAGTTTTGGGATCCACCCACGGTCCGCGAACCATGGGATTGTATGAAGAAAGCTATAAGTAGGCATGTCTTAGAGAGTCTAAGGCATGATCTGATGGAGAGATAACAATGAATGTAATGGGTCAATAGAAGATAGCGTAGAGAAGTGGGTCATAGAGGGGAGAAAGGCTCTACAGCTGAGTGCGCAGAGGCCTAGGTAGAGTCCGCAGTTGAGTGCGTGGACCCTTGCAGTTGAGTGCGCAGGGTGGTTTTGAATATATACACCATGTTGAATATCGATAAAGAAGATTGTTGAAGAATTCCTGTGTTTATGTGTTTACTTCTGTTTATTTAGGTTTGCAGCATATGTTGTGGATGAATAATGTCTTTATGAAATATTGATATAATGATGCATGACTCTATGGAATGATTCCTAATAACTGTACACATCGCATGTTACATAATTTCGCAAAGATTATGATACATTTTGTTATGTCTGTTAAATACTTAAGTAGATCTGTGTGAGCTCAGATCTAGGGTTATTCTCTAATGCACGTAAATGGATGATTCTACTGTTAAATATCTTCCAAGACCAATCGGAGACCTTCGTGAAGGTCTAGAGGTTGTTTAAAAGGAGTTGCAATGCCAAGCCCTAGGGTCTTATAGATCTGCGCGAAGGCAGATCTAGGGAAATAAAAGACATCACACTAATCTCTCGACGTGGAAACTTGGTTATAGCATCCCCCCATACTACTTCGAGTGAGGCTGCAGCTTGCAGTACATGGGTTGTTGCTGAAAGGCCTAGTAGTGTAGGGTTTTTTTGGCACAGTTAACTCTGAACCTGGGTGAGGATCCCCTAAGCCAACTAATGGTTTTATTGTCGGGACCGAGATCTTCTTGAAGGAGATGTGTAATGTCGCATCATGGGAATCCGACCAAGAAGGAAATTGAGAAGTGGCTAGATAGGAAGATTCATGAATTCGAAATGTAAGAGATCAAGAATTTTCATCTGTCGAAGGAGCAGTGGTTGGACAGATATTTGTATATAGAAATACATGAAATTTTCTTCTGCACCTTCCCGATCGAATTATATGAGTGGATAGCTAAGTTGGTAGATGGCCAAGGGAGGTGGAAGCTTAATGGTCCAATAATGTGGACTCCAAAATTGGTACGACGATTAGAAGCCTCTAAAGACAAGATCGCATGTGTTGTCGACCACTGGCTCGATCAGATTATAAGAGGATTTGTTACAGAGTTCGCGGTTGATACCTCAGTCAACTACAGTGAAGTAGAGTGATGCTTCTTCAAATGACCACGAGGTAAGTATCTGAGATCTTTGAATACCTAGATTAAGATGTTAATGTGTGAAAAATGGGTTATTCCATTGCCTTGATGTTTGGAGCTACGTTAAGTGGAAAACTCTTCAGAGATCGAGGAAAATCAGGTCCTGAATATAGCCCGTTGATTGGACCTCCTTCGAGCGACGACGAGCGAACGGTACCGGCCTCACCATAGGGTGTTGTCCAACTGATAAGACAAGGTTTTCCATGGATACATCAACCATCCATTCCACCTCCACCTCATACACCTTCACCCACACCTCCACCACCACCACCGCCATTCAACATGTTGAACACAATGAAGCTACCAATTTTCAAGGGTATAGGGAGTGAAGATACATATTATTTTTGGTTCATTGTGAATGTTGTATGGAAAATGCAACAGATTACTAATAACAACATAAATAAGTCGCAGTTAGTTACTACACTGCAGGAAACCATGCTGACGTGGTATATTAAGTATTATTTTGATCATCCTGTGCCAATGCTAGAAGAAACTAAGGCTGCTTTAAATTAAGAGTTTAGTAAACCTAAGTCTGATTTGCAGTTAGTAGTCATATTTAAGGAGATCATGATGAGGGTAGATGAAATGCCTTCGGAGTTAGATCAAATATTGAAATGTGTGATCCTTGAAGCTAATATGCAGTTCACAGATGGTCAGCATAGTGAATGGTTTATAGCCTCACTTCTGCCCCACGTAAGGATTTCTATGTCGTAGCAGAAGATATGAACTTAGGTAGAAGCCTTGGAAATCATGATGAGGTTGCATGCTATGCCTATGCAGGATCCAACCTTAGGAGTATAACAAATTCACTCCTAGTTGTAGAACCTCTGCTTGGAATTGCAAAGCTTGAAGAAAGAGAAGGAGACTAAACTAGAGCTATGCGAGGAAGTCTGATTCCTGAAATGTAAAATCTAGGGGCATGACAAAGACCATTGTCCTGTATTTGTGAACTATATCATAGGAGGGGGACCAATTCCCCTTAGGACAGAAGCTTCAACAACACCGGATGTGGGGGCTACACTATGGTGTGTTATTTGTTAAGTGGTTGGAAAACACGCCACAGATAATTATCATTTGCTTCAAAATTTCGTTCAGACGTCACAATAGTTGTTTTGAAACTTTTTCAAATCAGTGGGCCATGATGAGCACCATTGTCATAGCTATGAACTAATGATGGAAAGAATGCCTACGTATCGGATGCAAGCAGAAACTCGGCCTCCAGATTAGGGTGCAGGAGGAGCGCATGGAAATTATCAAGGAAGAGGACGAGGCCGAAGAGGAGGACCTAGTAGAGGTCGCAAACAGACTATTTTCTATAACTATGGGACACCAGGGCACTACGCGCAGGAGTGTCAGAATCAAACACACCCTTCACCTCAATATTGCAGCCAATTTTACCACACTATCGAAGAATGCCCTATGTTGATAGCTAAGATGTAGGAGAAGAAGGCACAACCTAAAAAACCTACGCAGAACTTATGACTAATGATAGTTGAGCCACGAGAAGAAGATCAAAATGTGAATATAATGCTAAGAATTGGAATAAAGACTCACGATGATAAGGGAAAACAACCTGAAGGGGATGGATGGGTCCACAAGGACCCGAAAAAGGAAGTTGGGTTTGATCTGGAGTGTGCGAATGAAACATTTAAGGAGGCCAAGAAAAGCTTCACTGAGGCATCCACCTCAGGAATCTAGAACACAGTACGAGAAACCAACGCTACTAAAAAGGTTGATCCCTCTGTGCTTACCACATTCTTGGAGACCTACATGAAATTGTTGCACGATAGCAAGGTTGTGAAGGGCCTGCAAGAGTTAATAAACAAATGCGCTGGCAAAGAAAATGTCCCTGATGGACACCACATAGTAAAAAAAATTGGCAAGCATAAGGATAGAACAGGGTGCGAGATGAGGCTCACTGCTCAAATAGGAGATTATGAGATGGACCAGGTTATCTTGGATCTAGGATCTGATGTGAACATTTTTTCAAAAAAAATATGGGAAAGAATGGGGAGACCTGCGCTACACTGGTCTCTAATCCAACTTAGAATGGAAAACCAACAAAAGATCATCCCTATGGGATGACTTCATGGAGTGACAGTGGATATAGAAGGTGCGAGCACACTTGTTAATTTTGAAGTAATAGAGATCGTTGATGATAGTAATCCATACCCTGCACTCCTAAGAATTGACTGGTTCATTGATATGAATGGGGTGGTCAACTTGAAGAAGCAAACATTGTCGTTTGAAAGGAAATCGCTTCGAGTTGTAGTATTGTTGGACCCTACAGAAGGGTCATGCTACACTAAACTGATCCATGATTATGAGGAAAGCGAAGATGGCGTAGATAAAATCTACAAAATCACAACATGAAATCAAGACTGGATCAATCCAACAATGGATGGGAAAATTGAATGGGATCGGGAGAGTTCCTACACCTCTGATTCAGATGAAGAGTTGGAGCATTAGCAAAATCGGATGCATGAAGTATCTATACTGCGTTGCAACATGATTACTAAATTGTTGCACTGCCTTTTGTCAGAGGTAAGGAATTTACCTTATTATGATGGTTTAACGATGTGGATAAGTTTTTAGACGCATTTGAGTGTTAAGTCCTTGAGCATCACCGCTTCCAAACATTAGATCTGGCATTGCGCGCTTTTCCCGCACTATGGTGGGGTACACACAAGGATAGATTTGATGGATGGCGGGATTATAGAAGAATTATGAGATTGTGGTTTGGTCAACCTACCCTTCGATTAACTGAGACATATGATGGGAGGGATGATCTGCGCAATCACCTAGTGAAGTGGACTAAAGCGTATGGGATGGAGCCGCAGCCAGAGTGGGTACATTTATTCTTCCATACTTTGGAAACCATCCCCATGAAATGGTATTTGGAGATAGAGATCCTCCATGGCACTGCGAAGTGGGATATACTGAGGGAAGGATTCTTAATGACCTTCAGTTTCGAATATGGGTTCGAAAGCATTGACGAAGCTCTATAGGTGGTTAAGACAGTTATCTTCAGAATACCATAGGAACATCTGGAATGGGTCCAACCAAACTGGAGCACCCAGCTGCACCAAGCACTTGAATGTTATAATGTGACAGCTGAAGGGGAGGATGATGATCCACAATATATTAATATTATATAGGCCTAAGGGCATCGCAAAGTAGAAGATCTGCAAATAGAGAACCCATATATCCCCGCGTCGTTGAAAACAAAGCAAGTGAACATTGGGACTGAAGAAGAACCGAACTTTGCAAAAATTGGGGATTACTAGGATGATGCTACTGTGGATAAGGTCATTGAGTTACTCCACAAATACCAGGATTTGTACCCCACTATGTTTTCGGACTTGAAGGGTATAATAGGAGACTTGGGCATTATGAAATCACTTTGAAGCCAAACACAAAGCCTGTTAAGTAGAGGCCATATCACCTAAATTCTAAGTATAAGGAAAAGGTTCACTTGGAGTAGGATAAGATGCTGGCAATAGGCATCATAGAACCAGTGGAGGAGTCTGATTGGGTGAGCCCCATGGTGGTTCAAGAAAATAAACAAAAGGATGAAATAAGGATTTATGTATATCTAAGGAATCTTAATGATGCCTGTGTCCATTCACTTATGGGCTTTCGAGTTACCATCAGATCAATATCGCACCAAAGGATAGAAGAAAAACAACCTTCATAACAGAATGAGGTTGTTTCCAGTATATCGTGATGTCGTTTGGGCTCAAGAATGCGCTGGCGATATTCTCTCGCATCATTATAGCGGAATTTAAATAGTTCATACATAAGTTCTTGGAAGTTTACTTTGACGATTGGACGATGTTTGGGTTAGTGAAGTGCCATGTAGCTAGTCTGTGCATGATGTTGGATATGTGTTGCAGGTACCAGATCGCGTTGAATTTGAAGAAGTGTTTATTCTGAGTCCAATTTGGTTTTTTGCTGGGTCATGTGGTATGTAAGCAAGGATTGATGGTGGACCCAGCAAAGATTGTAGTGATAGTAAATTTGCGGGCCCCAAGGAATGTTAAGCAGTTGCACATGACACGGGGAAATATAGGATATTACAGGAATTTCATCAAGGCTTATGCCCAGATTACCTCACCCATAGAGAAACTATTGAAGAAGGACTCTACATTCTATTGGGATGAAGAATGTCAGCGCAGTTTAGATGTATTAAAAGAGAAGATGGTCACCACGCCAATCTTGGTCTTCCCTGATTAGAAGAAGGAATTCCATTTAGATGTTAATGCCTCATGCATTACATCGGGAGAAGTGCTGACATAGGCCGGTGAAGGAAATATGGACCACCCTATAGCCTTCGCGAGTAGGAAATTATCAAAGGTCGAGAATAATTACTCAACGATAGATCATGAAGGATTGGCCATGGTGTAAACGTTGCAGAAGTTAAAACACTATTTGTTGGGTGGACATTTCAAGATGTACACAGATCACTCTATCTTGAAATACCTTGTCAATATGCCTGTGTTGGGGGGAAGATTTGTAGATGGTTGCTGCTATTTTAGGAGTATGACTTTGAGGTGATTGTGAATCCAGGAAGGTTGAATGTAGGACCTGATCATCTATTGCAAATAGAAACAAGAGAGGAACCTACTAATTTGGACGAAGGGTTTCCAGATAAGCAGCTCTTTGTGGTGCGCATAGCGGATAATGATTTTACAAATATCATTCATTTCTTGACTACGGGGATGGCCCCGAAAGGGTACACTAGTCAGCAAAAGAAGGAACTAGTAGTGCACACGGTGGACTTCTTAATGATTACAGGACATTTGTATAAGATGGGTGTGGATGAGATATTACAAAGGTATGTGCTAGATTTTGAGAGCACTAGCATTCTTGCAGAAGCTAATGGAGGGGCTCCGGGAGGACATTATGCAAGCAAGGTGATTGCGCAAAAGATTTTTCATGCAGGTCTATGGTGGCCCATGCTACATAAAGAATCCAAAGCATATTGTAGGGAATGTGATGCATGTCAAAGAACTGACAGACCATCACGGAGGGATGAGTTGCCACTAAGTCCTCAAGTATCGTTACAACCATTAGAAAAATGGGCGATTGATTTCCTTGGGCCAATTCAGCCCACAGGGAAGAAAAATGGTGCACGCTACATCATCACCGCGACAGAGTATTTAACCAAATGGGCAGAGGCATAGCCAGTTAAGGGTTGTACAGGGGCTATCGTAGCGAAGTTTTCATTTGAATGTGTCTTAAGTAGATTTGGCTTCCTGGAGGCGTTGATGAGTGACATAGGCACACACTTTCTGAACGAGACAATCAACACATTGATTGAGGAATACCAGGTCTATCATTAGCAGAGAAAACTATATCATCCTAAGGCTAATGGGATAGTTGAGGCCTTTAATAAGATTTTGGAGAATGCGCTAACGAAGATTTGCAATGTGCAACGGAATGACTGGGATGTGTGCGTACCTACAAAACTATGGGCTTACAGGACTACTTGTAAGAAGCTGATAGGGTAGACACCTTTTAGATTGGTCTATGGTGTAGAAGTTGTGATACCAATAGAGTATATAATGCCTAGTCTATGCATTATAGCTCTCACAGGTATGGCAGATCGCAAAGCCTTGGAGGAACGGCTCGCGTTGCTGATGGAGCTTGAAGAGGATCACTTCTTAGCTAGATTCCATCAGCAAGTACAGAAGGAACATGAAAAAGCATGGCACGATCGACAAATCAAGATTCACACATTCAAGGTAAGCATTTGGTCTTGTTATACGATAACAAGTTTACTAAATTTCCGGGTAAATTTCAGATGCATTGGCTAGGGTCGTATATTATCAAATAAATTACAGATGGGGGCACATTTTAGCTCGCAAAGTTGAATGTAAAACCTTTTCGGGGAAGAGCGAATAGAAGCCGCTTGAATTTATATACAGGGGATCCTGCCCAATGACTATATGATGGCAGGAGAGTCTTAGTGCTCCAAGTAGTTGCAAGGGAGCGTGGGACTATAAATTACACTGCCAGGGTTGGAGGACTATGCACCAGGCGGGTTGCACAGGAAACAGTGAAGTTACATTATAGGAAGATGTACATAGGAAGTTGCATTATGGAGGGAGGCGTCACGCAGCAGAACAAAAAAGTGACCGTTGTTTATGATTTGACAGCCAAAAGATGATTAAGCGGAGTGGTCTAGCGGCATTTAAGGCCAAAATATTTGAAGATTTTCCACCAAAATAGCATTAATGGTTGAAAATTGGGGGGAACAGTCGGATTTGAATCCAAAAACCCCAATAAATTATGTGTTTCAATCCAATAGAGAACACTTTGCCCACTTGGAGCTTTTTATGAAATTTGTTGTATGTTTATGAGCTGAGCCTTTTGGGAAGACTTCTTTGCTCACACAGATATGGCTATTGAAGCCCGTGGTTTTTTTTAGAGAAGATGACTGCCACCAACCCCATTGAGGCTTTGAGTATGGAAGCAGTAGTATCTAACCCCCCATGCCTTGAAATATCTAGTGTTGAAGCTATTCCTATGGTGCCCATGGTGCTGAGGTCGCTAAAGCTGAAACAATCCATAGCAGAAGAGAAGCAAAATAAGTCGGTACAGATACGCACTTCCCCAAGGGGGCATACAACGACCCCAACTCATAAAAAATACAAGCAGCTAGCAAAGGCAAAGAGAAGGTTGTCGACCTGGAGGTAGAAGATGGCAAGGGAACCAAAGATGTTGATGTTGAAGGAGCATAGCTCATCACAAAGCTCCCTTAATATGTCCCTCTTAGGAAGGGTAAGGCAAATATTCCAAAAGACCCTGACTCCAACAAGTTTGTCATTTCCATACTGCTGCTACCTGAGAAGGTGCCTTTTGAAGGTCTCCGGCTCATGTGAGTCCCACTACTTAAGATGGAGGATTTAGACTTAGCGGATCACACTAAGCACCACACTTATCAATGGATAACTTCATGAAGCGTGTATATTATGAAGGCATAGGTGTGACAACACTGGAAATAGAGGAATGGGCCCATGGTGTCGAGCAATCTGAACTGCTCAACTTGCTTTGGGTGCCACATTACCACCGGAACCCAATTAACACAACGTGCATACACTAGAAAATTACGCTGGTACATGATGGGTGTTTATGGCTAGGAGGGCCTATCCCCATCACTGATATGTTGATTCATAGGCTTACACACTTTCTACATGATGGGCTGAATTTGGCCAAGGAGTTTGGTGGAAAGACAAGAGAGAGGGACCTGGCTGAGCGCATAAAAAACACTTATAAACTGGTAAAGAAGGCGTGAGGGTACTCCATCCTGTCAATAAATGACTCTGCAGTTCAGTTGGTTATGCAGATATTGGCCTGCATAGTGATGAGGAATTTCCTCGTGGATGAAGTTCCGACACCCATCATATCTCTAGCAGCTCGGTGCACGAAAGGCGTACTATTCAATTGATCTAGTTACCTATGCCAAGAGTTCCTCGCAAATTTTTGCGAGGTGATAGATGAGACCAAGATGTTCAATTACACTTGGTTGCTGCTATCTATTGTTCTGGTTGTGTGGGAGCTACTAGAGGATAGCCAATTTCCTCCGTTGGAAGAAGGGTTGCCAGAGGCAGCATAGTTCGCCTCCCTATGGGCTACGAAGGACCACATGCGTGTCACAGAGACAAAGATTTTTGGTTCTTGATTGAATCAAGTCTCTACATGGCAGTCAACCAACGCCTAAGGTTGTCCCCAACATTGTACACGTAGTTGTCCACCTATGTCGCTTTCAAAGTTGACATCCATTGAATTTATATCCAGGCCTAGAAGGATCCCGCACAAAAGTGGTATGACTTGCCCTATTTGGTAATGGACTCAGATGTGCAGGAGGTAGTGGTGCATTGGCCAGCCAAGTGGCACAACACTTCAAATTTGGTTGTTGGACCAAGCATAGGTGCAAAAAGTGCAGCCGCAAGGAAACGGAAGGAGGAAGCCAAGGAGGCTACGCAGAACTTGGTTGCATAGAAGAATAAAGATGTTGAAGAAAAGGCACGAGTCGAGAAAGAACACACTACCAAGGAGAAAGCAGAGTAGGAGCAGTGCGAAACCCAAAAAGGTGACAAGTCACCTTCAACAACAATAAAGACCCAAAGAGGGCAATGCGGTGGAATCCAGGCAGGGTAGCGCACCCCCTTCATGGTGAAAAGGCGAGAGTTAGGACAACAAGCTAGCTCGAGGAAGAAGAAAAATGCACACAAAACACAAGATGAACCCCCGGTGCTCACAGAGACCGATCTGGATGTGATCGGTGATAAAGTCAAGGACGTCGCCACAAAAGTACTGCAGTAGTTGGAACAACAGTACATTCAAACCTTAGGGGTATAGAAGGATTTTTGACAGATGCAGTTCCAAGAAACTAAGCTCCAAGTAGATGTCAACAGAGTAAGTGATGCAGTGAGTAGTTTGGCACCAGAACAAACTACAAGTGTAGAGCTAGTTCTATGGCCGATGATGGATGTGTGAGTCTTCCCCTTCCCTACAAGTTTAGTACATGCCGAGACTGAGGAACAACATGCCCTCCTTGATAGCATCCTGAAGATGGGCGTGAACCTTGCTGCAATACAATTGGAGACATTACATGAATTATTACATGGTATTGCAGGAGAGCTTCGCCTTTGAGAACAACGAGCACATAGTGTTGTCATTGAGATCAAGGTGAATAACAAAGAGCTATTCATAGAGAAGACACATGTTTTGGAAGAAAAGGAGGCACTCCATATGCACAGTTCATGATTGGAGTCTGTGGTCATGAAGGCATGCAGAACTATGCCTGAAATCCATATTCCTGAGGACGCACAACCAAAGGCGAAGGTTAGAAAATTGGCTTCTAGTGTGCACCATGAAAATGCTGAGGTTAGTCGAGTTCAATTTGAACTCAACATGAAGATAACTGAACTGAAATTGAAGATGCATCCATCAACTCCACCAAAGGTATGGGAGCATCGCGGAGCTACAATCAAGGAAGGACTAGACACTCTAGATGCCACAGTTGCAGATTGCACAACATTATTTGAGCAGACAATGGAGTTGGTGACTACTTTGCAGGAAGACCCAAACCTACAGAAACTAAATACAGAGGTTAGGGAGCTGCAAACATAGTAAGAGGTAGTCAGCGCAATGATGTGCTCAATTTCTCCAGTGCAGTGCCTAGACAAATTGCAGGAGGGGAAGCAGCTCCTCGCGCTAGTCGAAGCAAAACAAAAGAAGGAGGCCTTTCTTAAGGCCAGGTTTGGATCCTAGTTAGGCAAAGCTTACTAGGTCATGAACAACATTCAGGATAGGCTCATAGGCTTGCAGCAAGTGCAGCAGACGATGAATCTAGCCACAGAAGGAACAGCTACAGAGCAGCTAGTGGAGGAAATCAAGAAAGCAACCACTCAGAGTGTTGCTGATCTTACTGTAGTTCAGGTGGAGCTGGGGGATCTTCGTAGCAATATCGTCACACTAGCCGAGTGACTCGAGGGTGAGTCACAATATTTATATTGGGGGTTGTTGGGATGGGGTCCCTTGGGTCAGTTTTGAGGTAATTTTTGTAAAAATATATAAAGTCTCTATGATTTTTGGATGCGGAGAATATAGGTGGTTAGGAGTCAAAAAAGATTTTAGCCCTTATTTATGTAAAGTTGAGTCAGTTGAGATCCACCCATGGTCTGCAGACCATGGGATTGTATTAAGAAAGCTATGAGTAGGCATGTCTTAGAGAGTCTAAGGCATAATCTGATGGAGAGATAACAATGAATATAATGGGTCAATAGAATATAGCGTAGAGAAGTGGGTCGTAGAGGGGAGAAAGGATCTATAACTGAGTGCGCAGAGGCCTAGGTAGAGTATGTAGCTGAGTGCGCAGGGCGGTTTTGAGTCTGTACACCATATTGAAGATCAATAAAGAATATTGTTGAAGAATTCATGTGTTTATCTGCTTACTTCTGTTTATTTATGATTGCGGCATATGTTGTGGATGAATAATGTATCTATGAAATATTGATCTAATGATGCACAACTCTATGGAATAAGTTCTAATAACTATACGCATTGCATGTTACATACTTTTGCAAAGATTATGAGACATTCTGTTATGTTTGTTAAATACTTAACTAGATCTGCGCGAGCTCAAATCTAGTGTTGCTCTCTAATGTGCATAAGTGGATGATTCGACTGTTAAAGATCTACCATGACCAATTGGATACCTTCGCGAAGGTCTAGAGGCTGTTTAAAAGGAGTTACAGTGTTGAGCCCTAGGGGCTTATAGATTTGTGTGAAGGCATATCTAGGGCGATAAAAGACATCACACCAATATTTGGATGCAAAAACTTGGTTCCAGCATCCCCCCATATTGCTTTGAGTGAGACTGCAACCTGCGTTACGTGGGTTGTTGCCGAAAGGGCCAGTAGTGTATGGTTTTGTTTGGCACAATTAACCCTAAGCCTGGGTGAGGACCCCCTAAGCCAACAATCAATACACACACACACACACACACACACACACACACACACATACACATATATACAAATGCAAAGATTAGTGTGCAAAATAATGAAAACCTTTCTTTTCTCATTTTCAACCTTCATATTATAACTCTATATAACCCAACCTACTTAGCAACTATCTTCAATGAGACAATCTAAATTAACCTTAACTAGATATCATATCTAACTTAGTGTGACATGGCATATGCTTTTACTATTTTAATATTTTCCTTAGGAGGCCCATTTTATACCACACATTAACTATAATTATTGAATATAATCCTTTGAATTCTCTTAATCTTCTTCCTTTTTCTCTTCAAATATTTCATATATGTTATTGGAGGGATTGGACTTATGGCCTAGGAAACCTTTGACTATTGCTTCTTACTCAATGTTGTTATGTTGTTTAGCCTAATTGAAAGGTGGACATTTTTTTTCAAAATGACCATACTCATGGTAGATGTTTCACTTATATGGAATATGCTCAAAATCAAGTACTTTTTGGAGATGACTACAACCCTCCATATTCATTTGAATCACTTTAGAAGATAGGATTTACTAAGTCCACTTACACACGATTTCCAGTGTAGGTATACACCCCCCATTTTATCTATACATTGTCAATGAAGCCACCCATCTTGTCTCTAAAAATTTAAGAGTGGAATTATCCCAAAAAAAATCACAACAAGATGCAAAATATTGACCCATATAGGGAAACTGAGATTTCCATTAAAGGTTAAAATCAAGTGTTTAATAGGGGAAAAGCATTTCCTTGAATCCCATGAAATAAGAACGTGATATAAAAAAAATTATCTCCTCTTTAATATGAAAAAAGTGAACAAAAAAGTCCCTTGGAAACAAGTCAATTAGTGATTAAGTGATATGAAATCGTGTAAACTAAGAGATCCAAGGTTCAATCCCCTAGAATTAACCTTATCTCTGGAGAGGAGTAAAAGTTTTAGGACTCATATGTATAGTGGTATGGGTCGAAATCGACCCCGTGTCATGCAGCTATGAGATTGACCCAGTGGTCGATTCCTCTGGTTACAAAAAAAAAATGCACAAAAAAACCCATTTCCACAATACATAAATTAACAAGGAGAATCCCATTTTTCTATGATGCATATCTCAATTTCTTATGGATTTAGTCACATGCCTATGAACTTATGAATTAATGCTTGTTCTTATAATGTTTTTTCTTTCTATTTAACTTATGGAGTCAAAATTTCCATCTTGGGAATATCTTCTACCCTCTTGACAAATTTAGTTTTCCTTAAATAAATTTCCCTTACATAGTCTAGAGATCTGAGAGGAGGTAGGGGTTTCGCCGCCTGATTTTATGGATTGATCCATATTGACCATGTCATACCTATAAGGAAGTGATTATCTATCTAATTAATCGTGATGATAGACTAACCTTAATTAAAACATAAATTTGAATGGGTGATTCAGCATCAATGCTAAACCAAATGAATTATACAAAGTGAATAGAGGTGCTCATATCAAGTCTTTCAACATTAAGAAGTAGCTAGTATTTGTGTCTTCAGTAGAGAAAGTTGAGTGGTGGCTAGGGTAGTCACTAGGAACAAAGAGACATGCTTGGCTTCACTTTTATCCTCTCATATATTATAAAAATATGTATTATAAATAGAATATTTATTTATGTCCGATTACTAATATGCATAAATGATTTTTAACATGTGTGGTTGATTGTAGCATGCATAACTAATATCTAAAATCTATTCCATGAGACTTAATATCTAGATCACGAAATCCTAAAACTCATAAAATCATTTTTAATTGTTAAATTTCACAATAAATGTGAAAGATAAGTATGAAATCATTTCGTTAAAATGATACACATATAGATATAATATTTATCACCATTTGATTCATCTTCTAAGGTCTCTTGAACTCTAGAAGATATTTCATATTCCTCACCATAACCCTAACAGATTTGGTGTCTAACATTCCCCCCTTAATCTGAAGGGGTTCTTATGAGTCCAAGCAAAGAGAAAAGGAAAATTTTCAATGGTTTATTGCGCTTTCCAAATTCGGTGGTTTTGGGATGAGAATAAACCCAATGACTAGTAGAATTTGAAGTATTCTATTAAATGTTGGTTTAAGGCTTACATCAACTATGGAACTTGGCTCTAAGGATAAGCAATTCCTAGAATTTTTTCAAATTTGGCTAGAATTTGATGTCCTATGGTGATTGAAAGTGCTCACAAATAGATGTTCGAGCATGAACACACAATGGTGGTGGTTTGAAGATAACTACAAATTGTGGAACTTGTCTCCAAGGCTCAACAATGTGTCTAGAAGTTGATGTCTTTTGTTGATTAGAAGTGCTCGCAAATGGTGATTTGAAGATGATATCAAATTAATGTCTAGAAGAAGTTTTAAATCTTATACTAAAATTTCATCTTTATTATGATCACAAATCAAATCACTCCCATGTTTCTAACTTTTATACATCTAGGCTCTAGTTTTCGTTGTGGTTCAAGATCGTTTGTTCATTCTTGATTGATAGAACTTTGAGACTTCGATTCTAACTATCAATCATTGATATTATCCTCCAATGTTAGATAAAAATTAAAAATACAAAAATATTTCCATAATTCTCCCAAGGATGTATATCAAAGCACTATCATATTCTATGTGGCCAACCCAATGAGGGTGTCAGCTACTATAAAAAATGCACCCATTTACAATGCAATTTAACTACTAAACTTACAAAAAAAATATTGTAGGTTAGAAAATATTTATCCATAGAACTAAAAGCCATAGAATAAGGATATTATTAAAATCCATTCAATGAAGAAAATATGGAATTTAGGCAACTAAACAAACGATTTTTTTGTCTAGGTATTCCATAGTGCAATATTGATCATATATTTCAACCACAAATTACCTTCCATCATCTTCTCTTGCAAAAGTAATGATAACTGAAATCATCATTCATTACCCAACTACCTCCAACTAACTCTAATTAGTCATTCATTAAAAGCTTGATGAGGATCTCTCTACCCTGTTTCCAAGTATGGCATCTCCTCCCAAAAAACAAATCCACTGATCATTCTTGAGTAGAACATGGACAACTGCTCTAAATTCCAGCACTTCACATTGATGAAGTGTTCTCTTTGAAAACGAGTTCATGTAGGATAACACAATTGGATTCAACTATGATTTCTATGTGTGCTAGCTCTTGATATTACATCTCATAGAATCATGACCAAATGGGTCCCTGACATTTCCATATATCTATAAATTAAACCACATATACAAAATATGTTGAAGATAATTTCATAATCTTGTCAACATTTTCTACTTCTACCTTATCTCCATCTCCATGGCACTTTCTAGAACTCCATATTTCTAAGAGGAAACAATTGTGCTATATATACTACTAGCACCCACTTATGAATAAATTATTTGTGCAACAATTAAAACCATTCATAGAAATTTTTTGATGTTGAAAATGACTAGAAGTTGGCATGTTTATGCTCTCAAGTTATGTCAATTTTTTCAATGAAATAGTAATTTGTAGACATGATGATGAAATAGTGCTCATCATGAACCTTTTTTATTTCAAGAATGAAGAGAATGAGAAGTTGGGTATGTAGAAAAAGGAAAATAACAACCCAAGGTTCGAGAGGCCATGAATGTGCACATAGAAAAACAATAGATGGTAGATATATGTTAGGTCCCTATAATACTAGTGTAACCCCTTATTGTTATTAGTACAGCCCCATTATTATATTGTTGTGCCCATGTAGTCCCCATATTGTTATTATTGTGCCCCATAGAAGCCCGCTATTGTTATTATTGTGCCCTTACATTATTATTGTTATGTCGGCTCTGCTTATATTATGACCCCTTAGACTCCTATTTATAGAAAGGAGGCCTTGTCATTTGTATCATCTAAGAATTGTTCATTTGTGTAATGTAAAGGAGGTTGCCCCCTTGAAGAGGCTTATTTCTAAGGTGTTGATCTATCTTTTCTATCTTTTTGTGAGTTGCTTTCATAGCATTTGGTATAAAGGTCATAAGTGTGCTAAGAAGAAATTGTAGAAACAAGAAGTCTACCCATCACAACTTTAAATATGGAAGTGTTGTTTCTCCTAGCCTCCACAACCTACAAGGGTTACACCACAACAATTCGAAGAAAAAAGAGAAAAAGGGCTTTGTTACAATTGTGATAACAAATACAATAAAGTTCAAACAGTGTTACGAGAACTTGATAAGGAAGGAAGAATCATATTGGAATCTGAAGCAGTCACAGAACTGAGAAATCGAAATCTACGAAATAGATCAATTTCAGAGTATCTCATCAAGTGGAATAACTTATCCACTGAAGATTCCACATGGGAGGACAAGAATTTATACAGAAGCATCAAGAACTACTCAAGCATTGAGAACAACACTTTTTCAAAGAGAGGGGCATGTTAGGTCCCTATAATACTATTGTAACCCCTTATTGTTATTAGTACAACCCCATTATTATATTGTTGTGCCCATGTAATCCCAATATTGTTATTATTGTGCCCCATAGAAGCCCAGTATTGTTATTATTGTGCCCTTACATTATTATTGTTATGTCGGCTCTGATTATAGTATGACCCCTTAGACTCCTATATATAGAAAGGAGGTTTTTTCATTTGTATCATCTAATAATTGTTCATTTGTGTAATCTAAAGTAGGTTGCCCCCTCGAAGAGGCTTATTTCTAAGGTGTTGATCTATCTTTTCTATCTTTTTGTGAGCTGGTTTCATAACAATATAGGTTTGATGATTATGAGGGTTTACTTATAGATTCTTGGACTATAGATAAGAAAATGGACATGAATTTAGATAAGGGAATGTCAAACAGCCTCATAATTGTAGAAATGTTTCTCAATTACCTTCTTTGATACCACTATTATATTGTACACTAGTGTGAAAGATAAGTATGAATTCATTTCATTAAAATGATACACATATAAACATAATTTTTATGATCATTAGATTCATCTTCCAAGGCCTCTTAGACTCCCAATTATGGTTCATTTAACGCCCCCTCCCACATTTAACCACTTTGATCAGCTCTCCAAGGTAAACATGAGCTAAGTGTCACTATGGTATGAACCAACCTCCAAGTTCCAGTTATGGAAGTGGGATCAAGAAACTGAAAATAAACTAACATCACTTAGATACTAGAGATCACTCAGTAGCCTACCAACCACCCTAGGAGATCAATCCCTAAGATGGAACTCTTTTTCGCTATTTTTAAACCCCAACCACACCCTTGACACATTGTGCATGTGTTATGAGGCTCCAACCACACCCATAAACCTACCTGCATGCAGTTATGACCCAAAATTCCTTGTTATGTGCATACCATCACGACATCTATGCCACTTTTTCAGGATAGCCCCTAGATCACTGCCCAAAAGTTCTTGTAACTTTCCAAAATCATGATAATAATGATAACAATGCTAAACAATCAAAACTTGAGAAAGATCTTGACCAATACATGCCTAATGAAAGATAGACATTCCATCAAACAGATAGTCAACATGGAAGAAACATGTCATGAATGCATATCTGATAATAAATTTATGAACTTCATCTAAGAATTACCAAGAAGGGTCAATGCCCTCTCAAGCTAGTTGCAACAACACTTGTTATTCGATGCATTCATCAACCATTCAATAACTTATAAAATCATGAAAAATAGCCATAGCTAGAGCACATAATAGGATCATGCATATAACCAACATATAACCCGAATAGTAACCATGAAAAATCAACCATAAGATCACCATAATAACCAAGACAAGTGATCATTTATCACAATAGGAAAATAACTCATGTTAACATATGCTAATGACAACCAAGGACTTCCACGTACCACGTGACCATAGATTGGGCTGAACCAAATCTCTCTTTTAGCCAACCACCCTCGCACCATATTCCAAGCATGAATATGGGATCATAAGGGTTAAACCAAAATAAAAATAACTAGGGCTTCCAAAGGCAAAACCACCTCAACCCTTAACCATAGTGATCTCACCTATATGGTCCTTAAATCACTAACATCAACCATATTTATCTCTACACAAGTTGTCCAAGGCTCCGTGGATTCCATCTCAACCCACAACCTCCAAGGACCCAAGTTTTTACAAGGCTCCATAGAACTACCATCTCAACCCACAGACTCCATAGACCCAATTTATTCAAGGGCTCCAAATATATTATCCCAACCCATATCCATAAGGAACCTAAGAACCAATCGAAAAATTCCAATTGGGGAATCCACTATACCATGGCTATTCAGGAAATGGCAAGGCAAGGTTGAAACCACTGTCAATCTAGGAAAATCTCCATGTCAATGAAAAAACGTAACCAAGGAACCACATTCATATACCATGCATACAAAAAATTAGCAAGGAAATCACACATGCAACCTATTACCTGCAAGGTATCCTTCTTGTAGCTTCTCATTTAACCTTCTCGTTCGTTGCTTACCAATTCCTTGCTTGTCCTTTTCTTTCTTTCTCCAAATCCAAGTGAATGCTAGAGTTCTCCAAGAATGTTCTAAGTGTGCGAGAGTGTATGAGAGAATGAACAAGAGCTCAACTCAAAATTGTCAAAAGCTTTAATGACCAAAATATAGCAACTAACCTCTAATGCCTTTTTACTATTGATGTCTGATTTGTCTTCATTTTCCTTCATTTTCCCTCTAATTTCCCTTGCATGAAAATTTGTGTCTCTTCACCTTTCTTTTCTCCCATTTTCCTTTATTTTCATAATTAAATGCCAATTATTGACTCTTTTCCTTTCCCAATGCCTTTTCCAATTTCCATAACCATTATTAAACCACAAGTGATGTCCACTATAATGTTTTCCCACCATTCAGCTTGGAATACATGTCCCATGACCTTGGTCTTATTTTATTTACATGGAAAACCAACCAGTGGTTGTCAAAAACCCGTCCCCTTAGGGTAACAATATCCTCAGTGTTCAATGACGCTTATAATGACCAAAACATGTTGCCCATATGGTGAGATCTAGTATTGCAACAATAATGCAGCAACAGTGTTGTATGCACAAGTACTAGCTCTTACTGCAAGCTTCCACTTGATCAACTAGCGCAAGTTCACTAGGAGCTTAAGCCAACTTCTATGAGTTCTCAGAAGAAGCTTTAACTATGATGAAAGGAAGCTACCTCTACAAGGGCTACTTTCAGAAAGAGAAGAGAAAATGGAATGAAACGCAAACCCTAGCAAACCCTAGTTTACCCACTAACACTACTTGTGCAAGAAAAGAGATGGAAACTACTGAAATGGGTGCCATTGACTACTGAAAAGGTAAATTTCATTTATTCAAGCTACTTCTAAAGAGAAATGAGAAGAAATTATCTTTTTGTACTTTTGGGTATTTTTATGTGGAATTATTATGCTTATGATTTGATTGGTTGTGACTGTGCAGAGGTTTGGTGGCAAAGGAAGATGGACTTGGATTTTGCATATGGTGAGGAAGGTGTGGAGAGGTCCTAAGAAGCCCCTAGTACCCTTCTGAAGACTTCCATTGCGATCAGACTTCGAAAAATCACTCACAGGAACTTCTACAGGAGGTTGCAGGGGATCTACAGGAGGTTCTATAGGAGGATCTACAAGAGGAGGCCGAAAGTGGTTTTTGGAGGTTTGAAGATGGAAAAATGATAGAAAAGAGGAAATTAAGCTTGAATGAAGGTGTTAAGGGGTCTATAACTTGTCAAGGAAGATCAAGGACGAAGGAGATGGTTGGATTTGTTCAAATGGTAAGAAAACAGCTTTATGGAAAAACAACACAGAAATTAGGGCAGTTTGGCGAAGTGTGGTGCATGAACTGGGAGATCTATGAGAGATGAGCTAGTACTGGCTGTGTTATGGAGGAATAATGAGCTGGAATGTTCTACAAGAGAGTTGAACACTTCCTTCTCAAAATTGACCAAAGCA
Source organism: Pinus taeda (assembly GCA_000404065.3). Lineage (NCBI taxonomy): Eukaryota > Viridiplantae > Streptophyta > Pinopsida > Pinales > Pinaceae > Pinus > Pinus taeda. Next base: position 45,966 of record APFE030336588.1, read on the forward strand.
AGAACCGAAAAACAGAGTTTTGTCTATCTTAACCTAATTTCTGACCTAAAACTAGAAAAATGTTGGATAGTACTTTATGAATAGAAAAGCATGAGAGATAACTATGCTAAAGGGGCATAAAATGATCTAAGAAATTAAATCTGAACCAATATCAACTTTTCCAAATCAAAATATCACACTAGCAATTACATGAAGGAGCAAAAACTGTGTTTTTGGTGGCAACAGTAGTGCCTTGACCTCAGATCATAGTCCCAATGAGGGAGAAAGGAGATCAAGACCTATTGTTAGCCTTTTTGGATATTTTTCTATCACTGCGGCAACTTACTTAAGAAACTTGAAGCAAAAAAAACTATTCTAACCATCAAAAGCAACCTAATCCAATGAAGTAAGATGAGTATATGAAGCAGAAATTAACTCATGAATGGAAACAGAAAACATATAAGTACACAAAGGAAGTACTGGACAACTTGGGTTAGGCCCTAACCCAAGAGCTTCAGCCCTCTAGAAAAAAAATCAATGCTGGCTCAAAACTTCATTCATCTTCATTATCAAAAATAGCAGTTACATCACATAAGAACTATCTCAAAAAGAGCTCAAAAATGAGTTGAGTATAATGCTGCACAAAAGTGCGAAAATATACTAAGAAATGGCTAACCTACTGAGGCTTGAAGCCTTCTTATTTATACAAATGGGGACTCCCAACAGTCCTCCTAAACTTAAAGAACTCGGCTGCCTAGAACTGAAGATAACACCAGCGCTACTTGACTTGCTCGGTTGCCCCTTTGAATCATCAATGTGGGCCTGTGTACTCCGAGATGCTGGTGGAGACTTCAAGGAAAGGGTCATTAATGAAGGATACACCCCTCCTACAAGTCCTCTTCCCTTTTTCCTCGAGTTTGGCTGCCATTTGCTCATGATTTCCTTATCTTTGTCCAAAATTGTCCCAAAAAATCTTCAATAAACATTCATTAAACTACGTGGCAAAGTGACTATCCCCTTTCACTCTATTGACATAAATATATTAAAAAACATGCACAAAACTATTGAGAATGGTGGATTAAATGAAAATAATAGGCAGAATGAGCCCATATAGTTACCCATTTCTGGGGCTCATCATCACCCCCTACTGAATGGGTTGCTCATCTTCTGAGCAACTAATCTAGCTCTTCATCTTTAATAGCTCTAACAGATTCCCTAACATCCCAAGCCTCTGATGTGATGTCTTCCTCTCTATCATGGAAACCTGATTTCCTATCCACTTCCTCACATTATTTTTGTTCTTCCTCCTCCTTAACTCCTTCCAACAGTCCTAATAGTAGTGGAGGACTGAACTTAAGACCAATCCAGTTGGCTTTCAAGCTTTGCATTGAGTGTTTGTATAGGGGAACTCTCCTCATGGCCTCCCTCATTCTATTTGGGGAGTGATACTCCCTGATCCTTAAGCTATCTGGCAATATATTCCACCTTCTCATGCATTCATGAAGGCAGTGATTGCCAAACAATCTCTCCTTATCTTCAAAATGAGCAATAGCTTGTGCTTGCCTATCAACATAATTAGAGAGAACTTGGGTATTGGCTGCAAGGTGTTCATGGGCATAGATGAGAGCCAATGGTTCTTCTGGTTCTGCCCTTATCATCAGGGGCTCACTTAGCTCTTTTGCCATTATCTTTTGAATTTCCACTCCTCTCTTTTCCCCATGGCTCATCCAAGAAGCCATAGCCATTAGCTGTAAGTTTCCCAATGCAGCATTTGGGTCCCATAAATTCATATCAGGAAGTGCCATGTTGTGTAGGTAAAATTCTGCTAACCTTTCTCTATCCTCGGTTGAACTATGATCGCATAAATCCATAAACGGACCATAATCTTGAAATGGGATTGTGCCCCTCCGGGCCAATGTCTTAATCTAGAATTGGAGCCACTGGTCTTTAAGATACAGTCCATAGGATTTAGCTGGTCGTCTGCACTGCAATCCCTCCATTGCCCAGCTGGCCATGCAGGCTAGTTGGGCTTCCTTTTCCTGCAATTGCTTTTTCAAAATCAGCACTTCAGTTGCTACCTGAGATTCTCTTTCTTGCTGTTGTTTCATCAGTGTTTCACTATCTGTCTATGGTTCTTCTTCTTCGTCTTGTTTCTCTGTTGCCTCACTATCTGCCTGGGGTCCCTCTTGTTGTTGTTGTCCTTCCAAGATTGGCAGCTTATTTCCCCCTTGAGGTTCCCATTCTTATAACTGTTTTTCTAAGAGTTCATTTTCTTCTTGTAGTTGATCTCTTCTGATTCTCTTTGTCTGCCTTACCATACCAACTCCTTGCTCATTTCTCTCAACTTGTTTTCCATGTGCCATATATCTTTGACTCCTTTAGATTTAGCAATATGCATCTAGGTGTGGGTCATGACTCTCTCTTTTTCTAGTTCGAATAAAACAAGCACAATGAATTTTTGTGGGATGATCTTCCCACCCTCCAGAAGATTGTGATAGGAGCCTAAGTTAGGCTAAGGTCCCAGTTCTAGTATTTCTTTTGCCTTACCTTCCTCTTAGGGTTGTTCCTCTCCCTTCTTTTCCAGTTTTTCAGTTTCTTTGAGCTTGTCCAGTGTCTCCTATAGAGAGGTTTGTGCCTCCTGTAAGACTACTTTAGAGTCCATCAATTTGATCCTTTCCTTCTAGATGGAGGTCTTGGGACTCCTTCTTTCGTAGGTGATGGAAAGTTTGGACGCAGATTCCTCCTTTGTCACAGCAGGTGCACCCTCAATGATAATGGGTTCTTTCGATGGTGGCTGGGGCTTGCCCACCTTGATTCTAGTGCTCCTCTGGGCTTTGAAATACAGCAATGTCTATCTTTTTCTTTTCCCCTTTTGCTTAGCTGGAGTGCTCAATGCAACAAGAACATTTATTGCTTCCCTTGCCAGTGTTTCAAGGGATTTTTCTTCCTGTTGTTTTTTTTCTTCACCCTCTGTAGTTTTGCCTGTGTCTGTTGTTTCTGTTTTAATTTTTGTTGTCTCAAATGGTGTTTTCTCCCTTTCTTGTTGAGTTTCTACCTTTCCAGTGGCAATCTTCTTCTGAGCTGTCTTGGTCTTCTTCTTCTCAGCTTTTGTCCTCTTCCTCTTTTCTGCTTTTGATGTTGCTTCCTTCTTTGCCTTAGGTTCAACTGTGGCTGTGTCATTTTTCTCTTCTTCTCTCTATTTTTCCTTTTTTTCTTCTTCTTCTTGAATATCTTGTGTTTCCTCATGGATTTCCTTTTCAATTTCCTTTCTCTTCTCCTCCTCTTCACTGCCGGATGGACTAAGTTCATCTGTGAGAGTATTTTTGTCATCTTCCCTAGTCATATTCTTGAAAATTTCCTAAGGTATAGGGATGGTGTATGTGTGGAGGGAATCCTCTACCAACAATTTAATGAGCCCATGGTGGGCTAGCTGGTCTGGGACCCCTGCATTCAATTTGGTGCCAAACTCTATCAAAGACTGGAGGAGAAAATATGGCAAATTCAATTTTCTAGCTGCAGATAGGTCCATTCCATATCTGAATTCATGCAATAATCTGAAGTGATAACCATAAACTATACTGAATCTTCCTTCACAAGAGATATATTTCATGATTTGGTAGCTGACCTCACCCCATGGATGAGGTAAAATTGTCCTTCTGATCCCATTCTTATCCTCTAAAAGATGTTCATCAAGATGAAAAAATGTCTTTTTAGCAACCTGTCCTAGTGGTTTTTCTTCTTTGCTCCAAGGGAGCCCAAGTGGAACAATTATGATTCTGCTGATAAATTCTAGTGTAAGCTCTAGGGTCAGACCCCTGAAACTGACTGTAGCATGTGTTTTTGAATGGGGTCTTAAGGATATTAAGAATTCCTCGGTCACATCCTCATCATATCCATGAATTCTCTCAAAGAAAAGCATCCAATTTGCCCTAGTGAAGAGGGCTACCACCTCTGGGTGTTCATGCAATTTGTTGGAGTTCAAAGGCTCAATTCTCATAAAACCTCCTGGCATGGTGTTTAGTGACTTCTGGAAGTGCTCAGGTGAGGAAGAAGGCAATACTTTCAAAACCGGAAATAGAGGAATAACTGAGGTTTATATTTCTGGAATCGGAGAGGGAATTTTTCGTGTTTCTCTCTTTCACAACAGCAATGTTCAATTTTTTCTCCCTTCAAACCCTGTGCTCAACCTGAATTTACTGCTCGGGTTTTTTATTTTTTTTGAGGAAATCAATATTTTGACAAAACAGAGAGTATAGGAAACAATTCTTTTCTTCTTTCTCACAAAATCAGCAGACTTCCAAATGTGAATTCACACTTTTTCACAGGCTTGATCTTCTATGGTTGCACCTCTTTTTTACAGAAGAATATGGGGAAGAAAAAGACAGATTTTGAGTGCAGAGAAGAAAACGGAGAGATTGTATAGAATTCAAAAAAACATAGCCAGACTTTTGTGCTCACGTTCCTTTCCTTTTTCAACCCTATATTGTGCTTCTAATCCCACCACCTTGTATAGATATATCACATGTAGAGTGGGTTTCTGAGCCTACCTCTTTTCGAGCTCGAATTTGGCAAAAATTCTGAATTTTTCCTCTGTAGAGCTGCTCTTTGGCCTTCCTGTAGAAAGCCTCTTATAGACAGTGTTCTTGCTCCTGTAGAATGCAATAATGCTCCTGTAGAGCTCGATAAGCAGGAGGGTTTTGAAAACTGGAAGAGGATGATTGGTTCATTGTTCTGAAGGTGGTAGGTTAGTGTTGTAGTCGAGAAATCATCAACTCAAATGAAAGCAAAAGGTGGTGGAGGCTTTGACCGCAGTGTACTTAAGCTAATGGCATGATCTGCGGTGACGAGGTGAGGTGGTAGGATGGATATGTTATCCCCATCCAGACCGTTGGTCCTACTCTAGTGCCATAATCGTATTTCATGTCGCATGCCCACCATCACTTCCATTATTCCCATTATACGTTGCCACCACTACTAGTTCTGAGTTTTTTCTTACCGAGTTAATGGGCCACACGTGCTGACTGCGTATCTGAACTACTATTTGAATGGGACAAAGCTTGTTTGAACTCAACAGAGGTGGTTTGAACTCAATGAGGATGGCTAGTTAGCTAGCCACCGATTTCATTTGATCACGACCATCTCAATGTTCATGCAATTCCTAAATAGTATCCATGCAACAGAGGAACAGATTTAGCCACTTACCTGTTAGTCACTACTGTGCTCTGCATGCTCGGACTTGGCACTTTATTTTTTTTCCTTTATTGCTGCTGCTGGTGGTGCTTGTGGCCTTTGAACTAGTGGCTTCTACTGGCGATTTCTGATCAGGCACCGCTCCTCGTACGTTGTATACATCTTCGCTACATTGACCCTGCCTCTGGAGCTTGTTTTTTAAAGGGATTAGCTATTGCAGGAATCCTACGGGATTTCTTGTAACTGCTTCTCCCTCTAAAATTCTTGGCTGATGCTTGAGCAGGGACTGAAGAGATAGCTGCACAAGGTTCTGAAGGAAAGGAGTAACAGCTGGAATACATCAGGTAAGAAACAAGTGAAGGAAAAGCGAGTAGAAGGATGGGTGTGCAGGGATGGAATGGAGAATTATGCGAATGAATGGTGGCAGGGAGGTCTACAGGCCTTCTAGACAAATTTCTAGCCCTTGGATTCTTCTCTGAACTTGATTTTGGTCTCTCTATAGTTTCAACAGGAGCCTCCTGTAGAATGCACAAAGTTTCCTGTAGGATGCAAAATTTTCAAAACAAACGAGACCAAGGCCTGGGAAAAGACAATGGCGATGGAAGAATGAGTTATCAAGGGTGTATGCAGCCTGGCCATGTCTTTTTTCTCTTGTGTGACCCTCCTGCAACCTGCAATGCATTCAAAAGAAATTAGGTTTTTTTTTCTGTTTTTTTCTTTCCTTTTTTTTTACAAGATAGTTGGGGCACCTCCAAGAGGTTTTCACCCTCACTGCCGGCCCTAAGCGCCTCCAAGAGGTTTTCACCTAAGGATATTTTATTTTTTCTATTTTTTCCTGTTTTTTTTTTCTTTTTTTCTTTTTTAGCTCAAGGTGTGGGTGGAGTGGAGGCAGAGACCTACTCCACTACCAACACGGTTTTACTCAGATTCTCAATGAATTCCTGCTTGGAAAGGGGCTTCTTATAGATCTTCAATCTATGCCCATTGATGAGCATGGGGATGGCTTCTTCATCGATGGTCCGGATTAGGACTAAACCATTTTCATTGCATTTTTCTACTGTGTATGGTCCCATCCATCTTGTCCTCAGTTTGCCTTTGAAACTTTATATCTTGAATCATACAGCAGCGCCCAATCCCCTTCTTGGAATTTTTTTTCTTTGAGGTGTCTGTCATGCCATATTTTCCTTTGAAGTTGGACTACCTCTAAGTGGAGAAGGCCCTGTAATCTCTCCTCATCCAATCCATTTATCTGAAGTAACCTTTCCTTTTGTGCATGGTTGTGATCTAGGTCCAGCTGAGCTGCCATTCTTAATGTGTTATATTCAAATTCTATTGAGAGTAAATCCTTCTTCCCGTAGACCAGCTCATAGGGTGTGAACCCTGTGGTGGTTTTCCATGTGGTTTTATAGGCCTAGGTCACTTCAACCAATCAACCTGCCCAATCTTTTCTGCTGCTGCTCATTGCCTTAGTCAAAATCCCTTCCAAAGCTCTGTTAGTGACTTCCACCTGGCCATTTGCTTGCAGATGATAAGGGGTGGAAGTTTTGTGCTTAATCTTGTGATGTGTGAGCAGGTCTTCAATTAGATTGGAGGTAAACTGACTCCCTTGATCCGTAACTACTTCTCTTGGATAGCCAAACTTGTAAAAGATATTTTCCCTCAAAAACTCAGCTACTTTTTCTTTTGTTTCTGCCTTGATCGCCTTTGTTTCTGCCCATTTTTTCAGATAATCAGTACACACAATGACGTAAAATTTATGTTTTGAAGGAGGGTTGATGGGACCCACAAAGTCCATGCCCCACATCTCAAATGGCTCGAAAGTCACTTGATGTTACAGGGGCATCTCATCCCTTGGAGTAGGTTCCCCATCCTTTGACATCGGCCACATTGGTTGATATATTTTCTAACATCTTGATGAAGAGTGGGCCAATAGTAATCTACTTGCAAAATTTTGAAGGCAGTCCTTTTTGCTACAAAATGGCCTCCACATGGCCCATCATGACAAGTTAGGAGAATGTCAAAAAATTCCTCCTCCCTCACACATCGCCTCAAAATCTGATCTGGGCCAAGTCTAAAAATATTGCCCCCAATCCAGGTGAATGGGGCACTTTTCCTCATGATATTACTCTTCTCTTTTGAGGACAGGTGTGGCGGAAACTGTGCTGAAACCAAGTAATTTTCTATATCAGTAAACCATGGAGAGAGTACTGAAATAGAAAATAGGTGTTTGTCTGGAATTTGATCATCCACCATTCCTTCTTCACCTACAAGCAGATCTAATCTAGATAGAAAATCAGCAACAACATTTTCCTTACCTGACTTATCAACAATGGTCAAATCGAATTGCTGCAATAAAAGTAACCATCTACTAATACGAGCATTTACATATGGTTTATTCATCAAATACATAATTGTAGCATGATCGACGTGTACGAATGTTTGATAACAGGTGATGTAGTGTCTGAACTTATTTAGCGAATGGACTATAGCTAAGAGCTCCTTTTCGGTTATAGTGTAGTTTAATTCTGACTTATATAGGTTTTTAATGACAAAATATATGGTATAAGGCAGCTTCTCATCAACTTGCCCTAAGGCTGCTCCTATTTCTTTGTTCGAGGCATCTGTGTGAATGTGGAAAGGTAAGGCCCAGTTTGGACCTCTCAAAATTGGTGCAATTACCAGTTTACCTTTCAAGGTATCCAGAGCCTCTTGACAGTTGTCAATCCATATGAACTCAGCATTTTTTCCCAAAGGACCAAACAATGAAGAGGCTAGCTTACTAAAATCCTTGATGAATCTTCTATAATACCTTGCTAAGCCTAGGAATCTCTAAACGTCTCTTACCTTTTGAGGAGGTGGGACCCTTTGGATGATAGCAATCTTGTTGGTATCCACCTGTAACCATTGATGAGAAATTGTATGACCTAGCACAGTCCCTTCAGTCATCAGGAATTCGTATTTTTCACAACTGAGGGACAGGTTCATTTCAATGCATTTGGCTAAAAAAAATCCCAGGTTAGTCAGATCTTCCTAGAAGTTAGAATCGTAAGGGGTAAATTCATCCATATAAATTTCCACCGAATCATGAACCAATTCAGCAAATATGCTCAGTACTACTCTCTGGAAAGTGGCGGGAGCATTGCACAACCCAAAAGGAAGGACCCGGTATGTAAAAGTACCCCAAGGACAAGTGAAAGTGGTATTGTCTTGGTCTTCCGAGCTGATTTGGATCTCGTTGTACCCGCTAAACCCATCTAGGAAGGAGAAGAACTTCTTCTCTGCTAGGCCATCTAACACTTGATCTATGAAAAGCAAAGGGAAATGGTCCTTCTTGGTGGCCTTGTTCAGTTCTTGATAGTCTACACAAATTCTCCACTTCCCATTTTTCTTTGGCACTAGCACCAAAGGAGAGACCCATTCGCTGTCAGAGATGGGGTAGATGAATCCTGCATCCAACAACTTTTTTAGTTCTTCTTTGATAATGTCCTTAAGGGTTGGATTCATCCTCCTTTGAGGCTGCTTGACTGGTTTACAATCTTCTTTAATGTAAATGTGATGAGTACAGACTGAACGGTGGACTCCCTTCATCTCCTTATAGCTCCAAGCAAAAGCATCCAAGAGGTTTTCTAATAAGTTACACAGTTCTCTCTCCTGAGAGGTGGATATGGATGAGTTGATCCTCAAGGTTCTTCCTAGGCCGAATTCCACATTCTTCACTCGGAGAGAGGTTAGATCAGCCACACAGAGATCAACTACAGGATTGGCCTCGGTTTCTTCCACCAACTCTTCCAATGGCAACACACTGGGGAGTGGATTCTGAATCAAGTTTTCAATAAGGTCATCCTCAGTTTGTGGGCCCCCCATGGTGGCCTCTACTGTACACAATGATGTGGAGTAGACTTCATCCTCATCTTCCTCCTCCAACCAGAGGGGTAAATCATGTTCTAACAGAGGTTGGGCAAGAGGATATAGGACTAGATGTTTCGACATATGCCCATTCTTGATTGTCATGTTCCCAGCTCGACAACTGATGTAGGCATCTGCAATAGCCAACCAAGGTCTTCCTAGGATGAGAGGATACCCAGTGAGCTTTGCCTTTGGCTGTAGATCCATGAAATCAGCAGGATACTCCCAGGAATCAATAGAGACCATTACATCTTCCACAATCCCCTCAGGGGTCATGGTGGAGCGGTTTACTAACTGCAGGACTATTGTGGTCTTTCTCAGGGAACCCTGAAGGTTAAGTTTGAGCATAGTGTCCCTGGTCATCACATTAATGGCAGCCCCTAGATCAATCAAGGTATGGGGGATTATGGTGCCATTGATGTCGACATCGACTACAAGACCCCAAGGTCTAAATATTTCGGACAGATTACCTGCCCCAACATTAGGTCGGACAATTGTCCTATGACATTGATAGTTGGAGCATCTCTCTTGCGCCTACTTGGGTGCCTAAAGCACTTATCCTCGATCATCTTGTTGTATATGGGCATATCCTTTATGGCTTGTAGAAGTGGTATCTTTACACATAACTATTTTAATTCTCCCAAAAGTTCAGTTTCTTCTGGGATCGGTTGTGTGGTTCCAGTCAGTCTCTCAGGAAAGGGTGGAATGACTTTTGGTTCACTTTCTTGTTTTTCTTCCTCATCCTCCTTAGGAGGGGGTTGGATATCTGGGATAACCTTCCTAGATTGTAGGTTAATCTCCTTAATCTCCACAACATAGGTCGAACATCATGTTTCTCCACTATATACCTGTTCGGCCTGTCTATTGTTGGGGTTTGGGTTCACTTGAGCAGGTATCTGGGGTTGTCTTGGTGGAGGAGGAGGTAATGGTTGTGGTTGAGCAGGTGGTGGAGGCAAAAGAGCGGGAGGAGAGTTGTACTAGGGACTCCACCCCTGATGAGGTGCATTCCACTGAGGCTGTGGCTGAGCATAAGAGTGAAATGAGTGAGCAACTGGCGGAGCTTGGTATTGAGGAGGATATGACCAAGGAGAGGGTGTGGACCAGGAAGGATGAGCAAGGGGACCCCAAGAAGGCATGGAAGTGGCTTCATTAGGGTTCTAATAAGTCTAGGATGTCCCTTGCATTCCTTGCTGGCCAGGTCTAGGTCCATGTGGCCTCCTTTGGTTCATGAAGTAGGGTGGTTCAGTGGCTCCTTTGGCCCCTTGATATGCAGCTTTAATTCTGGGCAAGGAAGGGCATTGATTCATAGGATGGTCTTCTTCACAGAATAAACACACCTCTATAGAGTGCAATGGATCCTAGGATGCTTTCTAGTGCACCTGGGACAAAAGATGGCCAAAGCCCTCTCGGATTCCTCTTGCTTCCTTTTGATATGCAAGGTATCCATTTGCATGGCAAGACTCTGCCTCATCTCCCTCTTGAAATCTTCCAGCTAATTCTTAAGTTCGTTTCTAAGGGATGAACTAGATGAGGATGTACTAGCTAAAGGTTGACTTCCTCTACCTCTCTTTCTAGCTGACCTAGAATGGTATTTAAACACAGTCTTTATGTCATCATAAGGTAGTTGGTAGATGTCTCCCCTAGCCAGCAAATGGAGGGTATCTAGAAGGTCTTCAGGGACTCCTCTGAGCAGAAGCAACTTCAGAGCTTTGGAGTCAAGTGTGCACCTGGCCCTTTTATAACTGAGTTGAAACCTTTCTTCATAGTCTTCTAAAGATTCATCACTTCCCATGGTCATTTGGAAGATTTCTTCCTTGGTATACTTTGACCTACAGTAGTCCCGGTATTTAAGTTAAAGGCTTGCTACATCTGAGCCCAAGTTGTAATATTGTTTGTAGGTAACCCCATGAACCAGAAAAATGTTGCATCCTTGAGGGTAGAAGGAAATAGTTTCAAATTATGCTCGTCCTCTGCATAGTCATAGGTTCGACAGAGAACAAAAAATTCAAACAAGAAGGTATCAAGATCTTCAATAGTCATTCCATGGAAGTGAGGTAAGGCTGAAGGACTTATGTTTTTCATTTTTGTGTCCCCATTGGTCTCTCTAATGGGAAAGGCACCTTCTATTATTTCCCCATTTCCTCTAACGTTTATGTTTTCAGCCATGGTCTCAAGAGGAATGGTTTCTTGTTCTTCTTCTATTATAGGATCTTCGTATATCTATGGAGGTTCACCTATAGGTTCTTCTAGATCAGTGCCACCAAAGAAGAGAGAAGGGTGACTTAGTAATGTGGTGGGGGTGTTGGGTAGGTATTGTCCTGAATTGTCTCTATTCCTACGAGGCATGAAAGGAAACCTCTTTTTTTTGGGTGATTTTTATGTTTTTTCTGCTAGTACCTACAAAACTGAAATGGATTGAACAACAACTTCCAACTAATCGAAAGGAATCTTGCTGAAATGGAAATTACAGAACTGAAATGAAAGCAGGAGATGATGAATCTAGTTTTCTCGAATGGAAATTGCAGAATTGAAATGAAAGCAAGAAATGTCTAATCTACGCTTGCTGAAATGAAATTACAGAATTGAAATGAAAGCAGGAAATGTCTAATCTACACTTGATAAAATGAAATTGCAGAATTGAAATGAAAGAAGGAAATGTCTAATCTACTTTTGCAAAATTGAAATTGCAGAATTGAAATGAAACAACTACTCTAATTTTACTAAAATAAACTACTTAGCAGAATGTTGCAGTAGAAAATAGAAGAAAAGTAGTAATCACAAAATACACTGACGCTTCCCCAGCAACGATGCCAAAAAGAGTGGTGAGCTCCAGTATTGCAGCAATAATGCTGCAACTCCTGGGGCTTCCTTCTTTACTTTTATCAACCCGGTAGTTCGTAACAAACTTGGAAGCGACGGTGATGTATGCACAAGTACTAGCTCTTACTGTACGCTGTCACTTGATCAGCTGGCGCAAGTTCACTAGGAGCTTAAACCAACTTCTATGAGTTCTTAGAAGAAGCTTTAACTTTGATGAAAGGAAGCTACCCCTACAAGGGCTATTCTACTTGCAAAAAGAGAAGGGAAACTGGAATGAAACGCAAACCCTAACAAACCCTGGTTTACCCACTAACCCTACTTGTGCAAGAAAAGAGATGGAAAATACTGAAATGGGTGCCATTGAATACTGAAAAGGTTAATTGCATTTATTCAAGCTACTTCTGAAGAGAAATGAGAAGAAATCATATTTTTGTACTTTTGAGTATTTTTATGTGGAATTATTATGCTTATGATTTGACTGGCTATGACTGTGCAGAGGTTTGGTGACAAATGAAGATGGAGTTGGATTTTGCATATGGTGAGGAAGGTGTGGAGAGGTCCTAAGAAGCCCCTAGTACCCTTCAAAAGACTTCCATTGCGATCAGACTTTGAAAAGTCACTCAAAGGAACTTCTACAGGAGGCTGTAGGGGATCTACAGGAGGTTTTATAAGAGGATCTACAGCAGGAGGCTGAAAGTGGTTTTTGGAGGTTTGACGGTGGAAAAATGATAGGAAATGGTAAATGAAGGCTGGATGAAGGTGTTAAGTGGTCTATAACTTGTCAAGGAATATCAGGGACGAAGGAGATGGTTGGATTTGTTCGAATGGTAAGAAAACCGCTTTATGGAAAAACAACGCAGAAATTAGGGCAGATTGGCGAAGTTTGGCACATGAACTGGGGGGTCTATGAGAGATGAGCTGGTACTAGCTATTTTATGGAGGAATGATGAGCTGGAATGTTCTACAAGGGAATTGCACACTTCCTTCTCAAAAATGACCAAAGCAAGAACTGAAAAATAGAGTTTTGTCTATCTTAACTTAATTTCTGACCTAAAACCAAAAAAATGATGGGCAGTACTTTATGAACAGAAAAGCATGCAAGATAACTATGGTAAAGGGGCATAAAATGATCTAAGCAATTAAATCTGAACCAATATCAACTTTTCCAAATCAAAGTATCACACTAGTAATTGCATGAAGGAGAAAAATTTGTGTTTTTGGTGGCAGCAATAGTGCCTTGACCTTAGATCATAGTCCCAAGGAGGGAAAAAGGAGATAAAGACCTGCTATTAGCCTTTTTGGATCTTTTTTTGTCACTGTAGCAACTTACTTAAGCAACTTGAAGCAAAAACAACTAATCTAACCATCAAAAGAAACCTAATCGAATGAAGTAAAATGAGTATATGCAGCAGAAATTAACTCATGAATGGAAAGAAAAAACATATAAGTACACAAAGGAGGTGCTGAGAAACTTGGATTAGGCCCTAACCCAAGAGCTTCAGCCCTATGGAAAAGAAAATCAGTGCTGGCTCAAAACTTCATTCATCTTCATTATCAAAAATGGTGGTTACATCACATAAGAACTGTCTCAAAAAGAGCTCGAAAATGAACTAAGTAAAATGATGCACAAAAGTGAAAAAATATACTAAGAATTGGCTAACCTACTGAGGCTTGAAGCCTTCTGATTTATACAAATGGCAACTCCCAACAGTCCTCCTAAACTTAAGGAACTCGGCTACCTAGAAATGAAGATAACAACAACCCTACTTGACTTGCTCAGCTACCCCTTGGAATCATCAATGTGGGCCTGTGTACTCTGAGCTGCTGGTGGAGAATTTGAGGAAAAGGTCATTAATGAAGACGAAACCCCTCCTACAAGTCCTCTTCCCTGTTTCCTCAAGGTCGGCTGCCATTTTCTCATGATTTCCTTATCTTTGTCCAAAATTGTCCCAACAAATATGCAATAAACATTCATTAGACTACATGGAAAAGTGACTATCCCCATTCACTCTATTGACATATATATATTCAAAAACATGCACAAAACTATTGAGAATGGTGGATTAAATGAAAATAATAGGTAAAATGATCCCATATAGTTACCCGTTTCTAGGGCTCATCACCATGGATATTTATAACACAACTCAATGCAACATTTACATCATGCCAAACTGCTGAAACCATGAACACCATATTTCATTTTGGAGCTTTATAACACAACTCAATGCAATATTTACAACATATTTCTTATTGGAGCTTTATAACACAACTCGATGCAGTATTTATAATACACACACACAAACACACACATATATAAACTAAAACACATAAACCAACATAATTGCTCAAATAGCAAATAAGAAAGGATATAAAGCCCAGATCTAATAGTCATCACCCATGTAGTTGCATTGGGTCCAAAGTGCTTCCACTACCCTTTAACCTGCTCAATTTCTTAGTTCTAGAGCATGAGATGTTTCCACTGCAAAATGCACTGAGGTTTTGGCTGGAAATCTCCCTCTGGTTCCATCTGCAATACAGACCAATCAATCACATGATCAACATCTTGGAAATATCTCTTAAGCAATGAAACATGGAAAACATCATGGTATTTCATTTTTGGTGGCATTGCAAGTCAGTAGGCCACTGGTCCAATCCTCTCAAGGATATTAAAAGGCCCACAGTATCAAGGTGATAGCTTGGCACATGACCCAATCCTCAAGGAGATCCTCTTGGGCTTGCTGTGACAGTACACATATTCTCCAACCTGAAACTCCTTGAATACACTATATTGATCTACATAACTCTTATGTTGTTCCTCAATTGCCTTTAAATTCCTCTTAATAACCAACATCTCCTACTCCATCTCATCCAACTTATATGATGATTTCAGAACCATGTTCATTGGATCACTCTAGTTGATACGAGTATTACAACTCTGCCCATAAAGAGCCTCAAATAGACTCATCCTTAAGGATTATTGATACCCATTATTATATGAAAACTCTACAAGTGGAAGATACTCCTCCCACTTCCTCTATTAATGCATGACATACATCCTCAACATGTTCTCAAGAATCATGTTAACCCTCTCTGTGTATCCATCTATCTACGGACGATAAGTTGTACTAAAAGCTAACTTTCTCCCCAAGCCTACAAACAATTCCTTCCAAAACTTGGAAGTGAACTTGGCATCTATGTCTGATATGATATTCTTAGGAACATCATGCAATCTCACTATTTCATTGATGAATATTTGAGCTACCTAACTAGTTAAATTAGTAGACTTCATTACAATGAAGTGAGCTACCTTGCTCAACCTGTTAACCACAACCATGACGGAATCATGTTACTTCGATGTCCTCAACAAACCTGTAACGAATTCCATGGAAATGACCTCCCATTCCATTGTGGTATCATAATAGGCTACAACAAACTAGTTGGTTGTTTACACTCATCTTTCACCTTCTGACAGTCCAAACATATTATAAAATACTCAACCACCTATTTCTTCAAGTTTGGCCAATGATAGAACTTCTTAACAGCTTTCAAAATCTGGATTGACATGAAATTCTCTTAATATAAGCTTCTTGAGCTCACCGTTATCTAGCACATAAATCATGTTCTTGAATCTCACCAAGCCATCTGCCGTGAGGTGATACTGCTCATCCCTATCACCTTCACCCTACTACTAAAATATTTGCTTCAGTTTATAATACTTGTCATCACGTTTCCCTGCATGTAATATCTGCTTCTATAACTTTATCCCATATGAAATCACAGCTGAAATGTGATTCACCTGTACTCTCCTACTAAGAGCATCTACAACCCTGTTCTGTTTCCCGTTAATAAACCTGATCTCAAAGTCAAACTCACTGAGAGTAGCCAACCATCTAGATTTCTTGGAATCCATAATGGATTGGTGAAAAAAATACCTCAACCCACTGTGATCACTCATCATAGCAAACCCCCTACCAAGAAGATAATGTCTCCACATCTTTAATGCATGAATGATAGTTTCCAACTCAAGATCATGAGTCACATAGCTTCACTTGTGCTCATTCAGATTCATTGACTCATAGCATACCACTCCCCCTTCCTGCATTAGGACTCCATCAATTCCTTCCTTTCAAGCATCTATACATACCACAAACTCCTTATCAAGATTTACCATATTCAAAACTGGAGCATTTGTAAGCAAATGCTTCAACTACTCAAAACTAGTTTCACACTCCTCGGTCCATTCAAGCTTATACCCTTTCCTTTGCAAAGATGTAATAAGATATCCAATTTTTGATAATTTCTTAATGAACTTCCTGTAATAACCTGCTAGTCCCATGGATGATCTAAGCTCATCCACATTCCTAGGAGTTGGCCACTCCATGATAGATTTAATTTTTTCTAGGTCCATTGTTATCCCCTCCTTGAAAATAACATGTCCCAAGTAATGAATATGAGACTGAAATAAATTGCACTTGTTGAGCTTGGAATACAACTAATTCTATCTCAACAATATCAACACTACTTCCAGGTGCTTTGCATGCTCTTCCTCATTCTTGGAGTATATCAATACATCATCGATAAACAATATCACAAAATTATCCAGATAAGGATGCAACTCATTGTTCATCAAACACGTGAAGGTGGTTGGAGCATTTGTAAGACCAAAAGGAACCACCACAAACTCATAATGCCCATACCTTGTACAAAATGCGGTCTTGTAAATATTTTCTTCTTTGATGCACACCTGATGATATCTTGGTCTCAAATTAATATTTGAAAACAATGATGCTCCCTTCAATTGATCAAACAAATCATTAATCCACAACAATGGATACATGTTCTTGATAGTCACCTTGATCAGCTTTCGATAATTAAAGCACAATATGAGGGTACCATCCTTCTTCTTTACAAATAATACTGGTGCACCCCATGGCGACACACTTCACCTTATGTATCCTTTATCAAGCATCTCCTTAAACTGCAACTTCGATTCCACCAACTCCAGAGTAATCATATTTTACGATGCCTTAGATGTTGGTGATTCTCCCATCGTCAACTCAATAGAAAATTTCACCTCTCTATATGGAGACAACTCTCTAACATTTGTACTAAACACATCTTGGAACTACTACAAGACAGGATACTTCCTCAAGACTTCATCATCCTCATATTCCTTCCCTTTGTCACTGGAAATATGAACTGCAAACAATACACATCCTTTCCTGCAAGTGCACTCTTCCTACATATTTGTAACCATTCTCACTAATATAGGCTTCTTCCTTCCCTGGAAAACTCTCCTTTCCCCCATCATCATCTAGGCACTCAATAGCCTTTTCATAGTAGTATACCTTGTTCTTGTGAATGAACAACTACTCTATGCCCAAAGTCATGCAATATGATCCTAAAGGAAGTGCATTTATATGTGTTGATGTAGGCATACCATCCACCTCAAATGCACAAGATCTCACCCAATGATGAACTATTCTCTAGGTCCATGTAGCCAACTGCACCAACCAAGATTCTGCTTGCAGTTCATTATTCAAGCAAAACTGATCCACCGGGTGAGGACTGATATAACTATAATTAGATACAATATCAATCAAAATGGAAACAACTTGATCATAAAACTTACCTTCCATCTCAATAATGGATGCCAGATGATTTTCCTTCCTATTATTCACTACTTCATAAATACGAGGAATACTCTGACCAACATATCCAACTATTTGTGTCTCTTGAGCACTACAAATATGAGGTCTACCATTTTGGTGTGATGGGAAGTCACTCCTGCAATGCTCTCCACCACAATTCCAACACCTCAAAGACTTTCTTCCACTACCCTTATTCTACTCCTAAGGCTGAGATCCGTGTCCCTTCTCAACTACATTGAACTACTTATGAGGTCCCACATTCTCCTTATCAAATGCACCATGAGATCTTCCCCACTTCTGAGGCCACTTTCCTTTAGTCTTTTCATTACTTTTCAAGTCTCATTTAGGCTCAGACTTGCACTTATACTTCTCATAACAATGCTTGAACTTCCTGATGACTTCCTCCAATGACCAAGGCTCATTATACTCAATTTGATCCTTAAATACTAAAGGAAATCCACTAATGAACCTTTTTACCTTTTCCTTCTCATCCTTGAGGTAGGGTGCATACCTCAACAACTTCAGAAAATTGGTCCTATACTCTTCATCTATCATGGAATCTATCTTGAGCTCATATAATTCCTTGGCCTTTCTGTCATGATATCTCTTAAACAAGTAATTCTTCCTGAAAAGTCACTTTAAACTCATGCCAACTTAGATTCTTTGTCCTGATGCCTCTGACACACTTCACATATTCCCACTAGATATACTATTTTCCATTGAGATTGAATATTTTTATCTTGGCCTGTTCTCTGAATAATCATGAAATCTAAATAACTTCTTCATCCCAAGAAGCCATGCTTCTACATCTTCTAATTTCGTCACTTCCCCATCAAAATTAGGAGGCTTTGATTTCTTGAACTCTTTTGTAAGGTATCCCCTCTCACTCCTATAAGGATGTTGGCAGTAATGATGATGATATCTCTTAGAACCAGCGTTGAAATAAAATCCATGTGTGCTAGCTCACTTGTCAGGTGTAGCCAAAGATCTACCACCTCTAAATGTGGCATCCCTGTCCAACCTGTGTCTGCTATGAAACCTATTATTATCTACTATGAAACTTATGATCTCTACCCTCAAAGTCCTTAGTGTATCTTTTAATTTAGGATAGTAATATTCTCCTTACCACCCAACTAACCTTTCCCATTCCATAGAGTTCACATTAGGCCTGTAAGGGGAGTCGTGTGAACTCTAGTCTACCATTATTCCCTTCATCTCTGATCTTCTATCTCCTACAGGCATGTGATGTTAGATAAACCAAATAGATATATAATCAAAAGCATACCTCGGTGTATTTCAAGGGAGGCTATATCATCTACATAATCAATCCAGATTAGCACAATATTAATACATAATGACATCAACATATAATAATCATGCATGATAACTAACGACCACATGCATAATAAATATAACCATCACAATGCATGCATAGTAGACACATATACAATTATCATGCATGCCTAACAATATGCATTCAACCCATATAGTGCAAATGTTTGAACATGGAAGCTCTAATACCACTCCATGGTTTTAGATATCACCCAAAGAGAATGAAACTTGCTATGATACCACTCTGTAATGCACCCTCCCACATTTTCCCACTTTTACAAGCTCCCCATGGTAAAAATGAGTTGAGTGTCACTATGATATGACCTGACCTCCATATTCCAGTTAGGAAAGTGGGGCCAACAAATTGAAAACAAACTGACATCCCCTAAAGACTATATATCACTTAGGAGCCTACCAACCACATCAGGTGATCAATTCCCGAGCTGGAACTCTTTTTCACTAGGTTTACACCCTAACCGCACCCTTGACACATTTTTCATGCAGTTATGAGGCTCCAAATACACCCATAAACCTACCCGCATGTGGTTATGACCCAAAATTCCTTGTTTTGTGCATGCAGTCGTGAGATCTATGCCACTTTTTTAGGCTAGCCTCCATACCACTTCCAAAAACTACCTATAACTTTCCAAAATCATGGAAATGATTATAACAATGCTAAACAGTCAAAACTTGAGAAATATCTTTACCAATACATTCTTAATGCGAGATAAACATGTCGTTAAACATAGAGTAAACATGGAAGCTGTTAAAAATAACAAGACAATCCTAATTTATTTTGTCCTTGAATTAATTTCAGAATTAAATTGTAATTCTATTCTCATAGCAAGTTGTAACAATTAACTAAGCTAAGTTGGATTATTTGACTCAGTAAATTCGAGTTGGAAGTCTATCTAGAGTCATGTGGAGTTATCCCTAAATCTTAGGGGCCCAGGTTGAGTTCTTACTGAGTTGTAATTATTTAATTCAGTTTAACTGAGTTAAATTCAATTAAAATAGTTCTAAATGTTGGAGGAACCAGTGAGTGGTCAAGTGAATTAAATTCGATTTAATTCAAATGCGGTGATCAATTAGATAACTGAGAAATCACTCAAAATAACTCAAGCATGTTAGTTCAGATGAAGACCCGGTTGAGATTAGAGTTCAGGAACAATGTACTACCAGTTGTATAATTTTCCGAGTTGTACATATCTTGCATGCAATCAGTAGAAGGCCTATGATGGATTGTGCAATTGTGGTGAGGGATTTTCCCAATTAAATATCGGTTGATTCCCTTAGGGATTGCGATAGGAAGTAGGGGCTTGGTAGGCAGTAGATTTGGTTAAGTATTCGCTTGAGCTAGTTTGTGAAGTAGTGAGTGAGATTGTAATTGGGCACAGATTATTCTGGTTGAACAAGCAATGTGTTTTCTTCTCAGATCTTCTGGTTAATGCAATATAGATAGTCAGGGTTTTGAGCAGTTTCTTTCCCCGGAAAAATATTATGTTATGTGCGATTGAAATTCTTTGTTTTTTTCTTCGTGATTCCTGATGAGCCTCATCATTGGGTAATTATATGTGCCTTAATTAGCCTTGATTCACCTCCTACCTTAGTCAAACCAACTATTCTCACAACTTATTGCATACTTTTGATTATATTTTGTTTATGAGATGAGTTAGAGTTGGATATTTTGCTTTGTGGTCTAATGTGCATGTAATGCAGGAATAAAGGATAAAACCAAGGAAAAATGCAGGAATAAAAGAAAAAAGGGTAAAAGCAAGCAACTATGGAAAATACCTTGGTAAAAACTCGAATGGGACAAGGGAGAGTAATTATAGGAGGTAAATACTCCTCATTTACTACCCCTCCATTCAAATATTCCTCCATCATCTCTGAGTGCAAACAACCATCACTTTGAAGACTAGAAGACAACCGAGCAAGTGAAAGTGATAGAAACTAGTTCATCTTGTGTTGGGAGCCTAGCCTCCCTAATTGGAAGGACGTCGTTGGAGACTTCAGATGTATAAATAGAGAGGCTTAAGACCTCAGTAGGATTCAGATTTTTTTATTGTAAAACTCTACTTTATTTCTGGGTTGCAAAAGACTTGTCACAGTTGTTCTGTAATCCATGGTTTTCATAATGAGAATGAGTTCTATTTAAGCCATCTCTGAGTTAACTTAGAGGGCTAAAGCTCTTGGGTTAGGGCCCAACCCGAGCATCCAAAGCTCCTCTTCACTCTACATGTATGCTAGCATAGATTCCTAGTTTTCATTGTTTATTTGCTTAAGTAGCATAGATTTTTGTTATGTTCATTACTTAAGTAGCTTCCTAGTTTTGTTCATTTGCTTAAGTAGATTCATGATTTTCTATTTATTTGTTTAAGTAGCTACATTTTCATTACAACAGTATAGCGTAGATTATTCATGGTTTTTATGTTCATTTGCTTCAGTAGTTGCATTTGTTGTAGTTTACTTCCATTTGTGCCTTCTTTCAGTTTACAGGTTAGCTAGGAGAAAAATATCACCATAAGGTTGTGCGCAGGTGTCTTGGCCTCATCTCCTCCCTCTAGGACCATGACTTGAGGAAGAGACCCTTCAGTAACCCAAAAAACACAAGTTTCTAGTTCTGGCATGAGCTATTGAGTTTGTCGTTTGATGCAGTTACTCGTTCACCTCACTGGTTTTTTTTTCATTTTCCTTTGAAACCTCTATCAACACGTTCCTCATGCATTGCTTCCTCGTCGTCTGATCCACAACAAAGCTTTGCAATCACTATCCAATTCATTATTTTCTCCAACTATTGCCTCACATGAAGTCTTCCACTTACTTTATGTGCTTTAATCTCCATCATCGATCTGTCTCTTGATCTGACAACTATCTCGTCACCCGATCGCCAACTAGCTTGGTCGATCTCCACCGTTGATTAGCCCCACCTAATCCAACGGCTATCACGCAATCTCGTGCAAATTATTGCACAACCATTACCCGCCCAAAAGCACGCGAGAAAAGTAGTTTTCTCGTGTTACATGTCACGCAGTAAGGCTAATCGCATGAAATTTCAAAATTCCGCTTACGCCCTTGAGGGTGCACGAGAAACTACTTACCACCTTAGAAATTCGCTCCACAATTTTCGCACGTTTCTTTTTCTGATGATATGATCTTCGTCATTCATCGCTTCGTTACCCTATCCATCCATCTCTTGACTTAACCTCCGTGATAAGACCTCAGTCGTTCATCATGCGCATTCACCCTATTCATCCATCTAGTCATTTAAGCCTTCACGATAACATCTTTGTCGTTCATCCTATTCATTCGTCCAGTTCATCCATCTATCCACTTAACCTCCACGATAAGACCTTAGCCATTCATCTTTTTTTTGTTGAACGATCCAATGGTCCCTATGCATTATTGCGTCCTTATGTCCTTCTTTCATTGATTTCGACCTCCAATTGCTTTTCCACTTGAAAATAGACTTAATTTAGTTTCCTTTGCTTACACCTTTGTTTGGTTTTGCTGCTCTTTAACTTAGATAGAAGCATTAGGTTAGTGATTGACTTAGCAATTCTGTTTAGCATTGTTGTTTAAATGGTTAATTAGGTTATGGTGTGAGTTAGCCTTACAAGTTTTTTTCTTCATTACTACAATAGAGTAGCTCTCTCTTAGAATAGATTTTCTCTTCTTCCATCAAAGAATTAAGCTTCTTCTGACCCTACAGAAGTTTGGCTTGGAACCCTTGGGGTCTCTTGCCAAATGAGCAATGACAAAAGGCAGTACCTTCACTTTTATTTGTGCATATAGCATTGTCACCTCCAAGTTTGTAAGAACCTCGAGTTGATAAGTAAAGTTGGTAGCCCTCAGAGTTGTAGCATTCTTGTTGCAATAACTAGGCTCATCACTTTTTGGGATCGTTGCCGAGGAGGTGTTTAAGTAGCATGTGATTATTGCTTTATTCTATTTCTAGTCTCCAATTTTCTTCCATTAGTTTATTTCTGCAAAACTTATCTAGTTTCTTCATTTCTTTCAGTTGTGACTATCTTCTTTCCTTTCCATTCTGCAAGTAGAATTTCAGTTCAGCAAGTAGTTTCATTATTAGTAGCTTCCTTTTTTTCATTTTTCATTATCTCCTTTCCTTTTCATTCTGCAAGTATAATTTCAATTCACCAAGTAGTCTTTTTCTATCAGTAGTCTTCCTTTAATCAGCAATTTCATTCTGCAAGTAGAATTTCAATTCAGCAAGTAGTTTTTTTGTTAGTGGTTTCTCATTCAATCAGCAGTTTCTTGTCTGCATAGTACTATCCAGCTTAAAGAAAAAAAAATTCTTACAAAAACCAACCCAAAAACATTTCCTTTCATGCCTTGTAGGGATAGGGACAATTCAGGGAAATTCTTGTCAAATACCCCCACTGCAACCAACAGTCAACCTTCCTTCT
Organism: Pinus taeda; assembly: GCA_000404065.3. Taxonomy (NCBI): domain Eukaryota; kingdom Viridiplantae; phylum Streptophyta; class Pinopsida; order Pinales; family Pinaceae; genus Pinus; species Pinus taeda. Next base: position 69,271 of record APFE030336588.1, read on the forward strand.
TCTTCAGTGACGGTGAATTGGAAGACCCTTTCGGTGAGAAATCTTACATATTTGAGGAACCTACAGGGGAAGAAGAAGAGGAAGAACCATTCCTACTGAACCAATGACTGAAAAGTGACATGACAGAGGAAATAGAGAGAGAATTGAGGGTGCCTTCCCCATCAGGGAGACCAATGGGGACACTAAGATGAAGAATATAAGCCCCTTCGCTCTACCTCATTTCCATGGTCTGACCATAGAGGACCCTAACACTTTCCTATTTGAGTTTGTTGTTATATTTCGAACCTATGACTATACAGATGATGAGAAAAAGTTAAAATTGTTTCCATCTACCCTCAAGGATGCATCATTGCACTAGTTTGTGGGTTTACCTGGAAATAGCATCACAAATTGGGCTCAAATGCAACAAGCTTTTAACAAAAAATATAGGGACTACTATAGGTCAAACGACACTAAAGAAGAGATTTTCATGATGACCATAGGCTAGGATGAATACATAGAAGACTATGAAGAAAGATTCTAGCTCAGTTACAAAAGGGTCAGGTGCACACCTGACCCTGAGTCACTAAATTTGGTCCTACTTAGAGGAGTAAGGGAGGATCTTCTGGATACCTTACATATGATAGAAGGAGGAGATATATACCAATTACCCTATGAGGATATTAGGACTATCTTTAGAAACCATTCTAGGGAAACCAGGAAAAAGGGTAGGGGTAATCAACCTATGGCCAATACATCATCCTCCAACTCATCCATCAAGGGTGAAATTGGAAATATGCTGGAAGATTTCAAAAGTGATATGCTGCAAACCCTTGCCTTGCAATTGGACACCATGAACATCAAAAGGAAGTAAGAGGAAGTAGAAAGAGCCCTAACCATCTTTTGTCCTAGATCACCAGGAGGAATCCTAGGAACGAAATTCCATTGAACTGTATTAAGATTTGCTTAGTCTGTGAAGAAAACCACTCCACACACAAGTGCCCTGTTATGAAACCAGCTCAAGAAAAGATAGAAAAGATAGATCAACGACTTAGAATTCAGCCTCTTCGAGGGGGCAACCTCCTTTACATTACATAAATGAACAATTCTTGGATGATACAAATGAAAAGACCTCCTTTCTATATATAGGAGTCTAAGGGGTCATAACATAACCAGAGCCGACATAACAATAATAATGTAAGGGCACAATAATAATAATAGTGGGCTTCTATGGGGCACAATAGTAACAATATGGGCACTACATGGGTACATCAATATAATAAGTGGTTTGTACTAATAACAATAAGGGGTGACTCTAGTAGTATAGGGGCCTAACATGCCCCTCTCCTTCAAAAAGTGTTGTCCTCAACGCTTGAGTAGTTCTTGATGC
>APFE030336588.1:72316-85349 GCA_000404065.3 Pinus taeda
TCACAATATAACCCAGTTGACCTAACAATAATAATATAAAGGCACAAAAATAACAATAGAGGGATTCTATGGGGCACAGTAATAACAATATGGGGACAATAGGGGCACAACAAATAATTAATAAGGGATACAACTACAATAGTAATGGGGTAATCACTAGTATTATAGGGACCTAACACAAGTCTAGTTCAAATTGGTTATCTTCTGTTTGGTTCCCTGGTCCTTGGAGGGTAAGCAAAACTTCTATATGGTTCCACTGGGCATACCTACATTTTAGGAAATTACCTAGTCTTTTGGGCTTGATTTTGATCCTAAACCTTATTCTTTGGGTACTTTGGAATCCGTTCTCTCCTCGTGTAAATTTGGAAACTGCTTCAAATTTCTTACATTTTGGTTCTACTTGGGTGTTGTCCCCTAGCTACTCATTTTGTTATTAGAATTTGATGAATAAGGGGTTACTTATTGAGTGGTGGAAACTAGGCTCTCACTGGGCTATTCCTTTGTGCATCTACTTGACCCCTAAAATGCCCTTTACCAAAAGTGTCATTACAACTCCTTTTGAAAGTAGCTTGCATTGATTATGAGGAAGCACAATATTTTAGAAGGGTGTTGCAAAGACACAAAGAATCGATGCAGTGTGATGGAACCTCTTTTTTTTTTTTAACTGATTATGAACATTAGTGTATATCACAAAAAATTATAATCATGAGTACATCAGTGCAACACAAGTAAAAAATTGAGGTTCTATAAGTCGAGTGTAACATCTTGAGGAACACAGTTATCAACCAAAGCAAATATTCATGATTTGCTACCTCAAACCACAGAAGGTCAATATACTCCATTCATAAAGAATTAAATGAAGAAGACAATGTGCATTGAATGATAGAGGACACGGATCTTGAGAACCAAACTCCCTTCCTATCAACCTTGGGCAGGAAGAAGCAACCTCGATATCTTCCAATGACTTTTATGCTTTCCAAAGTAATTAGAATATTAGGATTATTTTATACTTTTAAGTTTGTCTAGAAAATCATTGGGATGTGATAATTATGTACTTTTCTAGATTTCACGTGGAAACTTTTTAGAGCTTCCAGATATGGTTGAAAACTTTGGAAAATTGTTTGTATCTTGTTGTCTAGTTTCTTCTTCTTCATTTTTTAACCGTAATTAGAATATTTTATAATAAGCAAGAGCTACAACAAAGCTCATAACAAAAGCACATCACAAGTTGTCTCAAAACGATACAAACAAAAACTAAGAATGAGCTAACTTCCAGCTCGAAGCTAGACAACATAATTAGTTTCATATACATAACATTCCAAAAGAACCTAGTAAAATAGAGTTTATAGAATATACCTAAAATCCTAAGTACTTTGTGATGTATATAAGCTTAGTAGGGGACATGATGACTAGTGAATTCAACCATTTCTTCCTTAGTTGAATCCAAAGGTCACTCCACTAATTCCAAATCCTCCAAGAGATGGTGTATTGTGTCTTCTTCCCTTGCTCTTGTATAGTCTAAATAAATAGATTGCACACTTGGTTAGGAGCTCCAAAATACTCACCCTCAGATAATTTAACTACCATGTTCCTAAGCATATTACATTATGCCTCCACCACATTTACCTGACATTTCTATTGTACCAAGGTTCCCATTATATTGTTATTTGGGAAGTTGCATGGCTATCCTACTCATGAATTTTCTTAGAGGTTGTAATAAATGAGCTACAATTTCCTTCAGTTTCCTCCTCATGCCTTTATAAAGCATGTCTTAACTCTTGGAATTCCATATAATCCATATGAACATAGTAGTAAATAGTTCACGAAGCAAAGAAGAAAAAACTTTGCAGTCTTCACTATTAATCCTTATCTCAAAAACTAGGCTACATGTAATCTAGGTTAGGAACGGAAATTATTCAAAATCATCCCAACGAGCACTACTTGAGATAAGAATAAATAGGGGATTCCAATTAAACAACAAATTATCTGAGGATAAACAGTTTTTTCACCCATAGAAGGAACGAGAATCAACATGCCACTTGTAACACTAAGAAAAATAAGTTTACTTCCAAAGTGTTTCAATTCAATCTTGCCAAAAACAATGAATCAATAAGTGAACTCCTAGAATCACATTATCTCCATTGATTAACTGTAACACTTGTAATAGAGATATAAGATCAAAAAAATGAATAAAGAAGGAACAAAATCTCTCAAATTGAGATGAATAACTAACCCAAAGCCTACCAAATGTTCAAGAAGAGAGGAAGGTAAATGTGGTAACTTACTTGAAAAATAGAGGAGGAGGAGAACCATTACCGCTAGTCATGCCTAAAGACCATAATTCACTAAATAAGACATTGAACTAAAAAGTCAAAGAGGTTAAGAAAATAAACCAAACCACAAAGCCATAATCCCATGGTGATTATGGGAAATGGTATTCACTATTTCAAAATCACCCGAGGAGATGAATGAAAGCAAGTGAAAATACAAGGAGCATTGCTTCTCATAATTCCCTCTACCGTGTGACCCTCTTGGCTTACAACAAGCCATGGGTATACTTAAATGTTAGTTATGTGCCTTGTCCTCCATCATATCAGTGTCTAAGTTGAGTATAAATCTCATCATTAATAACTATATCCACCTCTATTACATTGTAGCATGATATATCTTCTCTATCACCAAAGATAAGATAGAACCTATATGAGTATTGTTCAAGGACATATGTCTAATAATGCTTTGGGAGTCTCTTGCAATAGTCAAATTCTTAATGTGAAGAGTAATGACAATTTTCATACCTTACAAGAGAGCACATCATTCAATGTGGTTGTTAGTAGATAAACTCATACCCCAAGCATATACAATTGTTATTGTTCCACAAGGGTTTATGATAACCCCTCCCACTGCTGCCACCCTAGGAATCTTTTTTGGGGTTTTATTAAAGAAAAGAAAATAAGATTTTTAATATGGTTTCCAGCTTTGGAAATGTTGAGGGGTCATATAAATATGCCAACACGATCCAAGGTTGGTTTTCCCAAATATGTGCCTTGTGAAGGAATTTTTTTTATCTTAATTTATCTATACTATTCCTCTTCATCCCTGTTGAGTTCCAATGATTCAAAAATTATAATTCTCTAAAGTTTAAGTGCTTCATTAACAAAGTATTTTCTTGGATTGCCACCAACTCAGGTTTGGTTAATTCTCGATTAAAAATGGCTCTATTATAAGCTGAGCAAACTTTCTAGAAAGTGTATTTGGGTAACATAAGCCAAATCCATCTCAATAATGGTTTGTTTTTAAGGTGCCCCTATATAGACTACTCCATTTATCAAATAAAGCATTTTAAGAGTCTAGCTTTCAACAATTTTGTTTTATTCCTTTGATAGTTGAGATCCAAACCATTGTAATGAATGCACACCTGAATAAAAGGTGAAATGACACTTTTCACAAGAAAGGAAAAAAGCACAATTGGAGGGGCTTTGTATCGTTTTCTTAAAAAAATTTCATGCTATTAATATATTTCCATGCATAAGAGTCCAACAAAAAATGTTAACCTTAGGGAGGGTATCCAAATTCCAAATCTTGTTCCATTTAGAGATCTAGCTGTGAAGAAATCTCTTCCAGTTGTTATTCATATCCAAACTTGATGTTATAATCTACCAAACGCCATCCTTTTCTGTTATATGTATGGTTATTTCTAAGTGCACATCCTTTTAGGTGAGCCATAAGAGAATAAATCAAAGGGAATATATGAGAAAAGAGGTAGCCAAAGTCCTGTTCCATCCATAATTAGATGGTTTGGACCGAGGGGAAATTTCTAAGAGATTTTTTTTATCGAGACTGTCTAGAAAATTCTCTAGTCTTAAGTAGGAAGAGGTCTTGGTAACAATCTAGTGGTTGCATTCCCGTAATATTTTCTTACAATGGGTCTATTGAATGCCTGTTTATTTTTTTATATTTAAGTTCTATCATGATCTTTAAATATTTATGTTAACTAAGCTTCTAGTAGGTTTTAGATGTCTAGTTGACCCTGTATTTGGAGTTTTTGTATTTTAATTGTAAATCAAGTGCCATAAGCCCAAGATATGGTATCAAAGCTGATTTTGACTATAGAGGGGTGTCTCTATCAAGTGCCATAAGCCCAAGATATGGTATCAAAGCTCATTTTGACTATAGAGGGGTGTCTCTACTATCAAAGATTGAGGATGTTTAACTTGGATATGTTCATGAACATCATTTCTTTGTTAGGTATGAGACATTCTTGTTCAAATGGGAGTCTTAAGATATAACTTTAATTAAAGAAGGATGATAGTAGTACAAGAATTGATATTGAGAAGTTTAATAGCTAATTTTTTGAGTTTTTGAAGCTTAAAATGGAGGATATCCTCATAAATAAAGAAAAATGGATTGTTATGCATCTTAGAAAACCTTTTATTGGAATGTTGATGGAGGATTGGGAAAAAATCGAAAGAAAATCGAGTATGATTTGACTTTGTCTTGCAAATTGGGTGTTGTCGAATGTTTTGAGGGAAGAAACTACAAGATAAGTTGGGAACCTTATACTAGTCAAAATCGTTAGTCAATAAGTTGTTACTTCGAAAGAAACTCTACCTTCGAAGGATGATAGAGGGTGATTCCACCACAAAACACCTCCATACATTTAATACCATAATCAATCAATTATTGAGTGTGGATATCTCCATTACAGAAGAAGAAAAGTGTATCAATTAGAGACTCGTGGGATATCCTAGTCATGGCTAAGATGAGCAATATGACCACAAAGACACTTGATGATGTGTTGGAATGTAATACGCCTCCTCTCATGTCTACCCACTTTCACCAGCTTGCTCGAGTAAACATGAGTTGAGGGGATACTATGATAAGACTCAACCTCCTAAATGACCTTCAGGAATTGGAGTCAACAACTTAATACCTTATTGACTTCTCTCATGTGCTACAGGACCTCCAAGAGCAACCCAACCTCTCCAGGTGTCCAACCCCTAAGAGAACTCTCTTTTTTCCTGACTTAGATATGCAATGACTCCCTTTCCAAGGCCTCCAAGTGACTAAGGGTCTCAATTCGCTCCCATGAGCCTTCCTGAGTGCGACGATAACCTTTTTTTTCTAGTTTTATGCTAGCGAGTGAGATATCTAAGACTATTTTCCAGGGATGGGGCTTAGCCTCTGCCCAAAACACTATGAAACTTTCAGAACTCATAACAAATGTGAAGACAATGCTTTTAATAACAAACCTGATCAAATACTTGACCTACCCTAGTCTAATCATGATTGACATTCCGTCAAACACTTCTTAAATGTGCAACCTACAAGTCATGAATGCAAGTTTGAACATAAGGGATTGAAAATTTATCTCAGATTTAATAATAAGAGTCACTACCTTCTCACATTAGTTATTATAGAACCAATTAGGTCTTGCATTCATTATTCATTTAGTTACAAATAAAAACATGAAAAGAGCCATGACTGAGAACTGTCATATAACCATGCTTAGAACCAGATAAATAACAGTGAGAGAACAACCATTAAAGCCACATAATAACTAGTATCTTTACTCATCAAAAGCAAGGGAAACTTAAATCTTATTAAACATAGGCAAAATCTAACTAGGTTCGGGACTTCCACGTACCACCCGACCATAGATTGGCTAGACCAAATCTTTCTTTTAGCCAATCACCCACGTGCCATATTCCAAACATGAATGTAGGATGTCACAGGATAAACCAATCCATAAACAACCAAGGGAATCCAAAGGTTAAACCACCACCACCCTCACCATACTGTGACCACACCTAAATCGGTGCCGAGATCACAAAACCAAACTGAGCTTAGATGCCTCAAAATTTCTTCTCCAATACCTTGAGGAATTTTCTCGTCTCCACCCTCAAGCTTTACCGTGTATCTCGCCATTACTGGTCAAGGGATTCCTAGGCCTTTGGGAATTTTCCTGAGACCACCTCACCCATCTTGGAAAAAGTAACTATGTTCGGTCTTCATTAATGTACTTGAGTCATCATGAAATGTACTTGTCAAAAGAATAAAGCAAAGTTTTTTATTATTGTAACAATGACTTATTAAAGCATGTGTTTCATGCTTGGGTCATCATTATATAAGTCAAAGTCCCCATTGTGGACTCCTAGGATTATTATTAAGTTTATACAGTCATTGTACATTCAAAGAGACCCTTCTTAGGATTTTGAATCATGTAAGAAGGTTTAGTATTGAGTCAAATATGATTTATATATCCACCACGCCAAGTCATCCTATAAGAGAATAAGTTGGTCTGAGGACCCTAATTCTACCCACAAGAAGCCTACAAATACAAGCTAGTCAAAGTCATTTGGAGCATCACATTTCAAGCTAGTTTGATATCTCAAGAGTAGTTGGGGAAGTGCGAAGTCTGTTGTTAGGAAGCCAAAGGAAGTGCGAGTTTGGGGAAGTCTAAGGAGAAGAAGAAAAACAAACTTTTGGTGCCTCTCTCTCTGTTTCGTGCCCTGGTTTGGGAGATTGAAGTCTTCCAACTTTCCTTGTTGTTGGAAGTTGCTGGAAGGGGTCAAATATCTAGGAGGCTGACTTGGTGTGGAGGGAAGGTTTGGTCTTTGTCTAGGGTGAATAGTCTCACATAATACTATTGAAAGGAAGAATTATCTTGATTGGGTTTTCCCCTAGAGGGGGGTTTTTCCTTGGCATAGTGCCTATATCTTGTGTCTCTTGTTTTGTGATCTTCATACACGCATAATATGGTAATTGCTTGATGAAAGATAAGATAATAAAGAAGTAAAAGAAGCTAACACACTCACAAATAATTAGCAAGAAAGGAGAATCAAACCCTAATATAACTACTTAGATTTTCCAACATGGTATCACAGCTAAGGTTAGGAAGAGTCGAAGATCACTTTGTTGGTGTGGATTCCACCTCTATGATGAACTACATAAGAATGGGCATCAACACTACTAGAAGTTGGATCAAGAAGGTTATTTACTACTTGTTCAATAAGGTCAAAAGTCAAGGATTCTTGGTTGCTCTTATAGGTTCTCTTACTTATAACAATGCATGGATCATTGATAATGGAGCATTGAGACACATGACAGGAGAAAGTAAACAACTTCATACACTATCAAAGGAGCCATCTTCTCATGCAATGGAATTGTGTGACAACAAAAGCTATGTTGTTAGAGGCCTAGGATCAACATCATTGAAACTGGATAATGGATTGAAGCTACATCTCAAAAACATTCTATATGTTCCATGTTTGAAAAATAATTTGCTCTCTTTTTCTTGTTTAGAATATAAAGGGGAAATAATTTCTTTTGTTGATGGAAAAGTGTTGGTTTGGGGAAAAGAATTTAGGATTGATAAAGCTAGGGTTATTGGAGCCAGTGAAGGAAGTCTTTATAGAGTCATTTCACCACCTCCTCAAGCTTTGGTTCATATGGAAGTAAGTCTCATTGAGCTATGGCATAGGAGGTATGATCATCTACATTATAAGGTCATCCCTACTCTTAGTCAACTGGTTCATGGTATTCATAATATAAAGTTAGATCATGAAGGTGTGTGCAAGGGATGCTCTTTAGTGAAACATACAAGAAAGCCATGTCACAATAGTGAAACTAGGACTAAAGATATTTTAGACCTCCTCCATTCCGATGTGTGTGGGCGCATGTCTCACAAGTCACTTGGAGGTCATCTCTACTCTGTGACATTCATTGTGACCATTCTAGAAAGACATGGCTCTACCTCCTCAAAACAAAAGATGGAGTATTTCATAAGATCAAAGAGTTTAGGGCTGAAATGGAAACCCTAACTGAAAGAAAAATAAAAACTCTGAGGTCTAACAATGGTGGAGAATACACTTCTAAGGAATTGATTGCATATTGTAAGGAAGCAGGTATTGACAGGGAGCTCGTTGCTCCCTATTATCCCAAACAAAATGGATCGGCTAAAAGGAAGAATAGGTCAATTGAAGAAGATTTTCAAACTATGCTCCTTGATCAATATCTTCCAAAGTTATTATGGGGAGAAGCAACGATGATAACCATATACATTTGTTCTAGCGGCTGCAAACCCTCCAAAATTTTGGCCTACACTCGAATTTTGGAGCCTACTGTGGATCTTGTGATCAGTTCTTCCCTAGTCATTTATTGGTGAGTTGATGAATTCAAGCTCCCTTCTTGGATCTCAAGAGTCGTGCACACTTTTATTTTTATATAGCAAGTGTCGTCTTCAGGCATGGGAATTATTGCATATCATGCAAAGGGGAGTTCATGTTTGCTTCAAGGGGAAATCTTGGTGAAAATGAGTTGTTATCATCATATAGACATGTTTCACACTCATTTCCAAAGTATTACACTTTATTACACAAGTCTCATCATTATCCTCACAAAGTATATCGTCAGAGCCGCACTTGTTGTAAGTTGCCACAAAGGTTGTCTGCATTAAGGGAAGTATGTTTCATATGTTCTTGATGATCTATGTTGTATCACTAAGTGTCCAATTATTTGTCACAATCAAGTTCTGTCACTGTTCACAACAGTTCCATTGATCCCACACTTAGCCTCATCCAGCCTTCCTAAACTACGCATTTCACATCTGCAACCCTCAATCTTTTTCCTTGCATGCTGGAAATGTCCAATGCGTAGAAAGCCTAGCCTCCCTTGGCCTCCAAAACTGTGTAAATGCTTCCCCCAGTGTCCTTCCCTCAACCGGAGTTCACTGCCTCGGGAAACTGCGCAGTTATATCCCTCAAGCCTCTCAACTGCCCAGTCCCCCTTGCCTCCTAAAACTGCATAGTTTGTCCTCCAAAAGACCCATCCCAAGCAACCATTACCTACTTGAACTGCATAATTTTGTCCCTCATTGGGCACTGTGTAAATTTTTTCCTCAGTGAGGACTGTGCAGAAATTTCCCCCAGTCTAGCCTGAGCTACGCACTATGCAGTCCCAGTGATCAAGCTTGACCCTTGGCTACTTGAATTGTGCAATTGTGCAGTCATTGGGCCTTCTCCCCTGACCTGTCACTAAATCCCAACCTAGTTCATGCATCCAAGTGTTATATCTTAGGCGAGGGGTTTTCATACTGATGTTGTCTCGTCATGAGTGAGTTGCAGATGCAAGTACTCTCTTACACTATGGCAAGATGATGAATAAGGAGATGAAGAAGGAAGACATGCTAGATGACACTTAAGGAGCTGATGGGAAAAGATAATCATTAGATAAGAAGACCAAGGAACCCTGGGTATGATAGAAGATCAAAGATTAGGACCACCTGAAGACTCCATCTGATTCACAACCCTTTGGAGGGTAGGTACGAAAAACAAAGCACATCTTTCATGAAGTTGAAATGCACCTCTTAGTATAGTATGAAGGACAACTTATCATTGTCATATCAGTATGTCTTCAATGACATGTATGGTCACAAACACTGGAATTCATTCCATGTGTTTTCGCTAGGTGTTTCGCTCCCTTTCACAAGATAGGCAAGATGTCGTCTTTTTGCATGCTGGTTGTTGACTTTATGCATAAGCTCATTCTGGTGGTTTCAAGGGTTCATCTTTGTGTTTATGAGTTTTCCTAACCATGTAAACATGTGTCCCACCCATTCACAAAGTATTGAGTGCTATCGTGCAAGTGTCTTCATGGTCGTCATAAAGTCTATCTTAGGTGTCGCACTTGTCGTAACTAGTAATGAAGCGGGCACGCACAAGCGAAAGTGTTGTTCATGTGTTATGGGTGATCAATGTTGTTGAGTTGTCAAGTATTCTAAGTGTTAGGACATAGGCGAAGCTTCATCACTTCACCTGTCAATCTCACTAGCCCAACACTTAGCCTTTTTTGAAGAAGCTCGCCGACTCGTAAACTTGGCTTCACCCAACCTACCTGGATTACACAATGTGCAGTTCTAGTCAGTAGGTTGTGACCTTAACCCCTATATTTGTGCAATTCTTATCCCTAGAGAATACTACATTGCACAATCCCTGAGCCCAAGACCCAGCCTTCCCTTCCATACTTGCGCAGAAGATGCCTTCAGTGATCCTCCCCTCATCCTGACCGACTATCTCCGAAAAATGCACAAAATTTAATCAACCTTCCTCTCCAAAACTACGTGGAAATCTTCCACCATGGCTCCTCCTTCAAATGGACCCACTGTCTCTCAAAATTGTGCAAATATTATCCCTCAACCCAACCTGAACTACGCATTGCATAGTTCCAAGCCTCAAGCTTCAGCCCTAGCTGTTGGGACTACACAATGTGCAATCACTGAGCCTCCTTCCCAACTTGTAACTCAGTTTCGGCTCAGTCCCCGGACTGGAATGCACCATCTTAAGCTATGAGGTTTTTGGGCTGATGTCATCTCGTCATGAGTGAATTGTAGATATAGGAATCTAGCGAGATGATGAAAAAGGAGATGAAGGAAGAAGGCATGAAAAAGACATTCTTGTAGAGCATGCAAGTTGATCTATCAAGGCAAAAGGACAACAACTCATGACCACAACCCAAGGCTTGAGATCATTGAAGACTCTTGTCACCAAGCCATGAGGAGGTGGAAGTTAAGAGTATTATAAAAGAAAACATCACTCATAGTGGCAACAGTGGACTGACACTGCCACAACATCCAACCGATTTACATCAGCAGTGCCATGTCATTTCTTGTCATAAGTTGTCATATGCCACATCATCATTGTGGACCATGTATATTATATTCAAATGTATTGTGAAGTGGAAGTCTAAAGGACACACATGAATATGGAGAGTCACATAAGTTGAAAAGTCATAGGAAGTTGAACAATCATGAGGGTATTAAAACAATCACAAAGGGGAAACATCACCCCTTTCTTATATATACCCCCTCATTGTATGAGAAAAGGACTTTTCACCTTGGCTTCTCCTGCAAGACATTAGAGAGATCAACTATTTCTTTTAGGAGCAAGGAGTGGCTCCAATGTCCCACTATTGGGGCTAGTGATGTACATTTTAAACATGTGTCTTGAATGTTGGGTGTGGAGCCTGATTATCTTCTATATTCAAAGGTCTCAGCCAGATGTATACCCCAGGAAGACTATACACCCCTCCACATGGGGGGTGCAGGGGGGTCGATCCCCCTAGCTGGGGGGTCCGGGGGCTAGCGGTCCCATGGCGAGGGTTCGGGTGCAGTGCCCCCGAAGCTAAAAATAGATGTAAAATTGCCTTGTGAAAGTCTAGTAATTTCTAGTCAATCTAGGCTGTTCATTAGGTGGATGATATGCCAGTAGAAGTTATGTTTAATTTAGGGTTTTTTGCCCTAGAAGGCAACCCCTCACTATATATGAGGGAATTGTATTGCGTCTATGTATGCCTGTATTCTGAGTGAGGAAGAGAGAGGAGATTGAGAGCGAAGAGGGTGTTACAGCAGATCTATTGTAGGTTGTATCTCTTCAGTTTACTGGATAATATAAAAGGAAGTACTGGTTGTTTCTCCGTGGACATAGCCCAAACTGGGTGAACCACGTATATCTGTGTCTCTCTTGTTTTATGTGTTTTCTGTGTTTATATTTATGCAATATTTTATGTGTTACATTGCTCTGTAATATATAATTTTCTAACAACTAGTATCAGAGCCGAAGGTCTATTTGGCTAATAAACTCGCAGGAGAGAAGGGTTCCTGGTTCGAGTGGGAGCAATGGTCGAAGATGGTAGGTTTAGGGTCGAAAAAATCAACGGCCAAAACTACCAGTTGTGGAAGATGCGGATGGAAGATTATCTGTATCAGAGAGATCTGTACCTACCATTGAGCGGAAAGACAAAGAAACCGACGAGTATGACAGACACAGAATGGAATATTCTCGATAGAAAGGCACTTGGAACAATACAGCTGTTCCTAGCGGCATCAATAGCGTTTAATATTTCAAAGGAAACAACAACAAAGGGTTTAATGTCGACATTGGCCAAACTATATGAAAAAATCTCAGCCTCAAATTAGGTATTCCTTATGAAGCGTTTGTTTAATATGAAGATGTTAGAAGGTGGATCTGTTGTAGACCATTTAAATGATTTCAATACAGTTACAAGTCAGTTAAGTTTTGTGGGGGTAACTTTTGATGATGAAGTTAGGGCTCTATTATTTCTGTTCTCATTGCTAGAAAGTTGGAATGGTTTAGTTATGGCCATTAGTAACTTTGTCTCTGGATCTAGTACTTTAAAGTTTGATGATGTTGTCGGTGCAATCCTTAGCAAGGAAATGGACGAAAAAGCTTCGGTGAGACAACAGGTAATGCTTTGACTGTAGAGACCAGGGGAAGAAAAATGGAAAGAGGAAAGAACCCAGGATATTGCAGTAAGTCAAGAAAAGGCAGATCCAAGTCCAGATTGGGGATAGTGTGCTGGAAATGCGGGAAGAAAGGACAACTGAAGAAAGACTGCAAATCTTGGAAGGGAAAAGAAGGAGACGCACAACAAAAAACTAATCATGAAGCGAATGTAACAGGTGATGTGTTGCAAGATGCTTTGATTTTTCACTAGAAAATATTATTGATGCCTGGGTGGTAGATTCAGGGGTCTCATTCCATGCCACACCTGATAAGAAACATTTTCATGATTATGTTCAAGGAGATTTTGGACAGGTTCAATTGGGTGATGATAAACCCTGTAAAATCATTGGAATGTGTACAGTTTTCGTAAAACAGCAGAATGGAAATCAATGGCCATTGAAGGAGGTAAGGCATGTTCCAAATCTGAAGAAAAATATGATTTCAACAGGGCAGTTGGGAGGTGAAGGTTGCATAATTACTTTCACAGATAAAACTTGGAAGGTCACTAAAGGATCCCTAGTAATAGTGAAAGGAGAAAAGGTTGGTACATTGTACTTATGCAATGGTATTTCTAATTCTGTTAATGCTTTAACCTCTACAGGAGAAGATATGACATTGTGGCATCATAGGCTTGAGAACATGAGTGAGAAGGGGATGCAGATTCTTCACTCAAGAAATTTGTTGCCAGGTTTGAAGCATGTTGATTTAAAATTTTGTGAGAATTGTGTTTATGG
>APFE030336588.1:86722-112631 GCA_000404065.3 Pinus taeda
TGGAAAAGATACACACTAGCCAGAATCCTGCAGATATGCTAACAAAAGTTGTAACTAGGGAGAAACTGAGAATCTGCTTAGTTTCAATTGGTCTTCAAGTATGATGAAGAAGATGAGAAACAACCAGGTCTAAAGTGGAGTCATTAGCTAGCAAATTAAGCAGCGGTGGAGTTGCTATAATCAGTCTCCAAGTGGGAGATTGTTGGGTGTCGAGCCTGATTATCTTCTATATTCAAAGGTTTCAGCCAGATGTATACCCCAGGAAGATTCTACACTCCTCCATGCAGGGGGGTGCGGGGGGGCCGATCCCCCCCAGCTAGGGGGTCCGAGGGAAGCCCCCCCGTAGCTAAAAATAGATGTAAAATTGCCTTGCAAAATTCTAATAATTTCTAGTCAATATGGGCCTTTCATTAGGCGGATGATCTAACGGTATAAGTTATGTTTAATTTAGGGTTTTTTGCCCTAGAAGGAAACCCCTCACTATATATGAGGTAATTGTATTACGTCTATATATGTCTGTATTCTGAGTGAGGAAGAGAGAGGAGATTGAGTGCGAAGAGGGTGTTACAGCGGATCTACTGTAGGTTGTATCTCTTCAGTTCGCTGGATAATATAAAAGGAAGGACTAATTGTTTCTCCGTGGACGTAGCCCAAACTGGGTGAACCACATATATCTATGTCTCTCTTGTTTTATGCTTTTTCTGTGTTTATATTTATGCAATACTTTATTTGTTCCATTGCTCTGTAATATATATTTTTCTAACATTAGAAATTTTGCTTAATAACATAAGCCTTTTAAGGCCAACATGTTCTTCATGCATGGCCTATGAATGTTTGTAACTCTATTATGTGAACATTTATATTCCATGTTTTCTTTCACATGTACTAAGCTAGTTGAACTATTTCGGCTCTTTTAGTGCTTATCTTATTGAGAATGTGTTGTAATGGTTGTTATTGTTGTCCCATCCTTGTGGACTATTTTGTGGGATACTAGACAAATATTTCCTTGTTTGTTGGTTGTAACGACTGTCGCATTCACTGTGGATTATTCCGCTAGATTTTAGACGGAGCCTTCTGGTTCATGTGTATCTCTTTCTAGGTGGTATTATTACCTCAAACTTAGAGGCTCACTTTTCTCCCCCCTTTGCAGTAGAAGAACCTTGACACAGTTTCACCTGCACACTCACCAGAGACACCTCCCTTGCTTTCCAAAGACACCATTGCATCACTCTCTTGTGTTGATAACTAGAACCAAGGAAAATATTTAAGGATTTGGCAACCGAGCCTTTATACCAGATGGGACTCCTACACCAAATAGTGTGAGGTCATATTGGGACTTTATATCGGGGAGATCCCCTTGGTTGGCAGATTTCCAACACCGTCAACAAAATGGAACTAGAAGGAGGACCAGACAACATGTTGTGCATGTTGAGTCTGGTTTGAATATCTTATTTAAAATGGATCTTACACAAATCATAATCCCGATATGTTTTTCTTAAGAGATTAATTGTACCATCCATGCGAAAGTTATTCATAACCTGTCTGAATTTAAGTTTGATGGTGAGGGTGAATCGACTTTTCATGAACATCTATTTCAAGTTGTTCGTCTTTGTCTTTCTAACGTAATACGTTGCAAATATGTCATGGCTAGATTACTCACCGTCACATTCGAAGGTCGTGTTAATCGATGGTGTCATACACTACCCATTTCTTCTATCCATTCACTCGGCCAGCTTGCCAAGAAGCTTCATAAATCCTTTGATAAGTATAACTACTGAGATGTTTGTGGAAGAATCAATCTTTTAAGAATGAAGCCTGACGAATCAATTGAGGGTTTTTCTAATCAATTCCTTCACCTATGTTATGAAATTCCTGAAAAACATATGAGCTAAGATTTATTAAAACATGAGTTTGAGAGCTTGGTTCTTGTCTCTTCATATGGTGAACTTGAACCCCTTGATTTTTCTGCTCCCCCAACTCTTGTGAATCATGAGACACCTCAAATTTTGGAGGAGGAGCTTACTACCCCTTTTTTTCTTTGTCCTCCTCCCTTTCCAATCCTAATGTGGGTGCCTCCTTGCAATGGTTGTAAAATTGGGAAATCTGCAAATCAATTCTCTAGTCCACCTTCTCATTCTTATTCCGCTTTGCATGATTCAGATTCAATGGAGGAAATTCCAAAATGGCTCATGAAGCCTATGGTGAAGACTCACTCCTCCATTCCCCAAGATGATGTCACCATTCATATCCTGACTCTTTGTACCATGACCCACTTGATCAATCTGCTCCACCAACTAGTTCTTCACATTCTCTTGATTCTCAAGATGTTGGCTCAAATTACGATTAGGTACAAAGCAGTCATGTTACACATGTAGTGGAGCATAAAGGTAAAGATGCTTTCAATCTTTCCTCTCTTTTTCAGAATCTTCCATGTCAAAATAATGAGTTTCCACTCTTGGATGATTCTCAATATGCTAATCTAGGTAGAAAACCCAATGGAATCAATTCTTTCAATCAACCCCTAGCCTTGGGAAATCAACATTCTAATGATGATGACTCTATTGTTGTATGTCATGACGAATTCCCAAGCACATCACATGATCTTTCGGTTTCTCATGAAGAATTTAATTAAGATCTAGAATATGGTTCAGTCGAAGAAGATGTTCATATCGAAACTTCCTCTTCACCTCACTATCCCTTGTGTCTTACCGTTTGCAATGCATCTACCTGCAATGACGATACTCCATGATTTTTAGTTTCTTCATCCAATCAGTTATCCCCTCGATTAACACAAGGCGATGAGTCTACCCGTGATGAAATTGAAAACAGTGAAATCATGGAGTACCCTTCCCATCCCTTGTCACCTCTTTCCTTGCATGAAGACAACTCTTCAAATCATCTTGCTCACAAAGTTTCCCCAATTCATTTATCTTTGAATCTGCTATCATAAGATCCTTTCCATTTGAGTAATCTGATTGTTGAGGTTGAAAAATATGGTGAGCAGTATTGAAGCCAACAACAACAGTTATCCTCAAACCATGCATGATCAGGTTCATGCTTCAAAATGCGATTCTACAATCTTGGGAAGTTTGGGGACCTGCCAGGGAGTCGAGGCACTTCAACCTCCGTTGATGGCTATGTCAGGATCTCGCGACTCTGGTAAGCCCCCGGAACTAAGTCAGATCTGGTTTCTCTCACACAATCCTTCTTTTTGCATTGTTTCATTAAGTGTAAATCTCTTTCTCGAAGATGTTTGGTATTTCGTATGTAATCTTTCAAATTCCCAAGATTTTACTTCTGACCAGACTCAAGAATATTTTTTGGTTCATTCATATTCATGCAAATATCTCACATCAAACTCAGGTTGGGAATGTGCATCTCTCATAGAGTCATGGAATTGTGAAGTTGATCATCTCAAATACTATCTTTGCCTAAAGGAATCATGCTTATCGAATTTATCCCTTAATGGCCAACTCTTAGGTCTTCGTGTGAATTTGATGTTGAAAATTGTTCTCTTATCGCACTAGAAATCCTTTTGAGTGAGAATGAAGGCACAAGTTATCACACAAATCAAGTTCTTCTTTGTTCACCATCTCCCAATTGGTCTCATGCATTTGTGGTGCTAGCATCCTTTTTAAACCCTTTTGATAAATACGATGCTTGTACAATTTGTCACCAGTCACAAGAAGGTGGTTTGTCATATTTGGCTCATTAGGAACTTGCTTCAATTGTTCAGAGCGTGTGCAAGATTGTTCAGATTGATTTTTCTTCTTTTATTACAAACTGGGAATCAAATGCTTTAATCAACTCGTCTAACATTTCTCTATCTTTGGTGATTGTCATTTAGCTTATCATTATCCCATCAGCACATCCAATGACAATTCTTTCTTTAACACCCCTTGATCTTCATTGTTAAACATCTCTATATTCATATCTTTGTCAAGCAAGCGAGGCACTTCATCCTTTGCTGATGGTTATGGCAGGTCCTCAATGGATTGGCATGACTGTTGAGCATGATCATATATATTTGCCCTTACAAGATTCTCATCCTGATCCCACTCCTCTAATTAAAAATTCACTTTTTCCAAGATTTCAGGGTTTTCAAGAGGGCCATTATGAATTTTACAATCTAATCGATGAATGGATGGAACAATCTTACCTAGCAAGCTCTATAGCAAACAACAAGTTTCAATCTATCCTCGCATTTGATAAGGGGCTCGGTGTAGATGAAGGCACATCTGCAAGAAGCTTCCGAGGTTTTTTGAAAAATGGTATTCATAGAAAAGGTAAGCATTTGAATTGGATGAAAGTAGTGGGCGTGACACACCTTTCCGTCCATAAGAGAGACCTTCCTTTTATTGTGCAAGCTTTTCAAGTTTTTATATCTTTTGTTGCATATCACTTTTTATCTGTTTTAATTGTTCATATCTTTGTGGATGTAGGTCGGGAACAACTATGATGGTTTCACTGATAATTTCATTATACGTGACCGTGACCTTCTAGATGTTAACTTAGGAGTAGGATTAGCTGCATATTTGTTTTCCCTTTCTTGCACTCATTATGCACTTGTTCCCTATAGTCTATCCTCATTTTCTTATTCTAGTTCTACATCATGTTTGCTTTAGCCTTTTTGTTCCCTTACCTTTTGGTTTTGTTTCCTTGTTGTGTGTTTCTTTCTTTTCATCTTATTTTCTTTCTTGTTGAGTTTCTTATTTTGTGTTCATCATGCGAATAAGTGTTGTGCTTGGACCTGTTTTGGCTTATTAGTATGTGTGTGGCCGAACTATAAAGATTATTGTGACACTTCAACGTTTGGCTAGCCGTCTATACATCTTCCTTGTATTGGCTACATATTTTGGCCGATGAAGTTTTGATGGAAAATACGATCCCTCTGTAAGGAGAGTTTTTGTCCAACCATGAACCCACGTCTAGTCCAACAAACCACATGTCTATTCTTGGTTTTTTCTGCTTTGGTGTTGTCAAGCTTATCTAATTAGTAGAAACAGAGAAGGGGAAAATCTAAACGAGCAAACCTAAATCAGAGGTCTCTATATGCTTCTTTGAAGGAACAACCTCTTTTGCTCTCAATAAGTCGGGATCCCTCTTCCGCCCCAAAATAAATAAGTGCCAATATAGAGTTCTCTTCAAATAAATAAATAAAGGTGAAAGAATAGAAAGGATTCTTGCACAGAGAGGTGAAGCAAGCAACTTCATCGGGGTACTATCCAGGCTCGCTGGCAGCGGAGTAATGTTTGTGTTTCTACGTGACTCTGCCAGGGTACTGTCTAGGCCTGTTGGCAACAGAGCAACACCAAAGATGAAAAATTATACCCTGGAAATCTTAAGGTCGCGAGGTACACTACCCTTCCCAACTCGAAACATTGTGTTTACGCTAAATGTTATGTTATGTTCGACCAATAAAGTATAGATGGGACAATGTCTAGTCAGGGGGTAAGTGGAAAAGGAAAAGGTAATATGCACAATGAATCAATACTGCTTGAAGAACCAAGGCTATGCATATAAAGAGTTAACCAAAATAGAGAAGTTGGATTCTACCAGTTTGTCGCTAAGTGTTGTAACGACTGTAACACCCTCCAAAATTTTGGCCTACACTCGAATTTTGGAGCCTACTGTGGATCCTGTGATCAGTCATTCCCTAGTCATTTATTAGTGCGATGATGAATCCAATCTACCTTCTTGGATCTCAAGAGTTGTGCACACTTTTATCTTTATATAACAAGTGTCGCCTTTGGGCATGAGAATTATTGCATATCATGCAAAGGGGAGTTCAGGTTTGATTCAAAGGGAAATCTTGGTGAAAATGAGTTTTTCTCATCATATAGACATGTTTTTCACCCATTTCCAAAGTATCACACACTATTACACAAGTGTCACCATTATCCTCACAAAGTCTATCGTCGGAGCCACACTTGTCACAAGTTGCCACAAATGTTATTTGCATTAAGGGAAGTATGATTCATATGTTCTAGATGATCTATTTTGTATCACTAAGTATCCAAAAGTTTGGTCATAGTCAAGTTCTATCATTGTTCACATCATTTCCATTGATCCCACACTTAGCCTCATCCAACTTTCCTAAACTGTGCATTTCACATCTGCAACCCTCAAGCTTTTTCCGCCTGTTGGAACTGTGCAATGCCCAACCAAATCTTTCTTTCAGCCAATCACCCCCATGCCATTTTCCAATCATGAATGTGGGATCTCATGGGATAAACCAATCCATAAACAACCAAGGGAATCCAGAGATTAAACCACCTCCACCCTCACCATACTGTGACCTCACCTAAACCAGTGTTGAGATCATAAAACCAAACCGAGCTTGGATGCCTAAAAATTTATTCTCCAATACCTTGAGGAATTTTCCAGTCTCCACCCTCAAGCTTTACCATGTATCTTGCCATTATTGGTTAAGGGATTCCTAGGCCTTTGGCAATTTTCCTAAGACCACCTCCCTTGTTGGAAAAAAGTAACTATGTTCAATCTTCAGTAATGTACTTGAGTCATCATGAAATGTACTTGTCAAAAGAATAAAGAAAATATTTTTTTATTATTGTAACAATGAATTATTAAAGAATGGATTTTACGCTTGGGTCATCATTATATTAGCCAAAGTTCCCATTGTGGACTCCTAGGATTAATATTGAGTTTATAGAGTCATTGTACATTCAAAGAGACCCTTCTTGGGATTTTGAATCATGTAAAAAGGTTTAGTATTGAGTCAAATATGATTTATGTATCCTCCACACCAAGTCGACCTAGAAGAGATCAAGTTGGCCTAAGGACCCTAATTCAACCCACAAGAAGCCTATAAATACAAGCTAATCGAAGTCATTTGGAGCATCACATCTCAAGCTAGTTCGATATCTCAAGAGTAGCTGGGGAAGTGCGAAGCCTTTTGCCGGGAATCCAAAGGAAGTGTGAATTTGGGGAAGTCTAAGGAGAAGAAGAAAATTGAAATTTTGGTGCCTCTCTCTTTGTCTCTTTGTTTCATGCCCTAGTTTTGGAGACCGAAGTCTTCCAAGTTTCGTTGTTGCCAGAAGTTTCTTCCGAGTCGAAGTTGTTGTAAGGGGTCGAAGATCTGGGAGGTTGACTTGGTGTGGAGGGAAGTTCTGGTCTTTGTCTAGGGTGAAGAGTCTCAAATAATACTATTGAAAGGAAGAATTATCTTGATTGGGTTTTCCCCTCGAGGGGGGTTTGTCCCTTGCATAGTGCCTATATCTTGTGTCTCTTGTTTTGTGATCTTCATACACACATAATATGGCAATTGCTTGATGAAAGATAATATAATAAAGAAGGAAAAGAAGGCAAGACACTCACAAGTAATTATCAAGAAATTAGAATCAAACCCTAATATAACTACTTTAATTTTCCAATAACTCGGATCCAAAATCTTTCGACAATCCAAATCTCAAACTGAGAAAAGTACCATCATACCATGGTTTTCTGAAAATGGCAAGGCTAGGTTAAAATCCACTGTCAAACCCGACAAAACTCATGCCAATGAAAACAAGAGAACCAAATACCAGCATGCACCTACCATGCATGTCAAAACTAACTAGGAAATCATACACGCAACCTGTTACCTGCAAGTATTCCTGCTGAAGCTGCTTGATCCAACTTTTCCTTACTTGATTCTTGCTTTCCTTGTCCTTCCTTGGCTTTCCTTCTTATTTATTGGCTTGCTTTCTTTCCTTCTCCTCTCTGATATTATTTTCAAAACTAAACTAACAAAAAGATACCAACTGATGCTTTGATGTCTTTTTATTATTCATGCCTCTAATTTATCCAATTTTCCATTATTTTCCTCCTCACATGCAACTTGTGACCTTTCACTCTCATTTTCTCCTAATTACCTTTATTTTGATAAATAAAATATTATTAATATCTTTTTTCCTTTTCAAAGCCTTTTCCATTGCCTTTTCCAATTTCCCCTTAGCCATAAACACATCAAGTGATGCTCACTAGGATATTTTGCCTAACATTCAACTTGGAATAAGTGTCCCTTGAGTGTGGTCTTATTTTTCCTTTGTTAACTTTTATTACATGAACTTTTAACCCGAGATTGTTACATGGAATCTCTACTCATAGAGTTAATGAGCCAAAGGAACATAGGAGGATCAATGAAAGATGCTTTGTCAATGAGAGGTCGATCGGTGGATAGAGGTAAAGGTGAATTCTCCGAAGGAAGATCCAAATCTCCCACTAAGTTGACAAGAAGATGTTGGAAATTTAGTAAAACAATACATTATAAAAAGATATTGCAAGTTGAATATTGCTAAACAACACAAATGATTTGATGAGAAATTGACTGAAGGGATAACTTCTTTGGATAAAGGAGGATATGTGTATTTAGCTTCAATAAGTACATAGTCAGATCATGAGGCATGGTTAATCGACATAGGAGAGTCCTATCATATGATGTCCCACAAGGAGTGGTTCTACAAGTATAAAGAATATGATGGAGGGGATGTCTAGTTGGGTATGACTCGATAACTTATGTAATCAGTTCGAGTTTGACTAGTGATAAAGGATGGCCAAAGTAAAACATTACTGGGGGTACTACACATTCTAGGTTTGGTGAGAAACTTGATATCTATCAATCGAATGGGTGATGTGGGTGCGCGTACTATCTTTGAGAAGGATTCATCCAAAGCAGTTAGTGGAGTGATGGTATTGATGAGAGGTGTTCAGATTGGGACATTATAAAAGCTATTATGCAATAATAACCCAAGTGAAATAGTAGTGCAATCATCTTTGAAATCCTCGGGTTAACATCTTTTCTAGTCGATGAAATCATACTATAGCATCAAAAAATGGGACACATTGGAGAGAAAAGGTATGGTTGAAGTTCTACTTGGCAACTCTTTGGCAATTTATTTTTATGAACATTGTGTTTATGCGAAATAGAATTATGTTAGATTCCCATATGGTACTACAAGGGCAAAGGGAATTTTGGAGCTAATTCATAGTGATCTTACATATATTTGGGTTAGTCCTAGTGTAGTTGCTAGGTGAATCCATATATTATGTTTCCTTCATTAATGATTTCTCTTGGATGGAATGGTTATATTTCCTAAAGAATAAATCATAGGTTCTTAAGAAGTTTAAGGAGTTCAAATCTCTCGTGGAGGACTAGATATATAAATATAAAGGTGTTGAGAACTGACAATGGAGGTGAATGATGTGGTAAAGAGTTTGAGTAATTTTTCAAAAAAACATGGGATAGTACATCATATTAATGCTCTGTACACTCCTCAATAAAATGGAGTTGTAGAAAGAATGAACATGTCATTAATGTATAAGGCAAGGAGCATGCTCTACAATGTTGGATTAGCACAAGAGTTATGGGAAAATGTAGTTAACACTACATGTTAGTTGGTGACTAGGTCTCCATCATCGACACTGATTAATAAAACTCCATATGAAGCATGGTTTGGTAAAATTCTATCACTCATACATGTTATTGTCTTTGGCAGTAAGGCTAGGTAGTCAAGTGTATTCCATTAGCTACAAGGATGGAATGAAAGGATATAAACTAAGGAATCCAATTACAAGGAAGGAAATTTATAGGTGAGAAGTGATCTTTGGCGAAGTTAGGTATACTTACAGGACTGAAAACACTCCAGAAAAGGAGAAAAGAAAACAAAAGATGGTGTTTGACTTAAAATTGGAAGAAGGTGACTCAGATAAGTCAACTGAATTAGATTAAAAAGTGCAACGACAAAATTTGATTCTCAAGAGGTTTAGTTGAGTAATGAAATAATATGAAAGGTATACCCCACCTGACTCTAAATTTGCTTTTGTATTGTCTACCATCAATGGTGAATCTAGGTCAGTTAAGGAGGCAGTTGACTCAATAGAGGGGAAACTCTAGTCAAAATCCATGAGGGAATAAATTAATTATTTACACAAGAGTGATACATGGAAATTTGTTAAATTTCCTTAGTGTGCGTTCAGCAAAAAATTGAATGCAATAGGTCAAATTGAGAAGTACAAGGCTCGATTGATGGCGAAAAGTTATTCCCAAGTTGAGGAAGTCGAATTTGGTGACATATTTTCCCTTATTTTAAAATTAACTTCCATCAGAGTATTGATGTCTCTCTCTACAACATTTGATCCTTGAAAAGAGCAAATGGATGTAAGGACAACATTTATACATGGTGATTTGGAAGAATAAATCTAAATGAAAAAATTGTGATGATTTGTAGTAAAGGGTAAATATAAGTTGGTTTGCAAGCTAAGGAAGTCTTTTTATGGCTTAAATCAATCACCTAGAATGTAGTACCAAAAGTTAGACATGTACATCCAAGGATTGGGACTTCTGAGAAGCCAAGTTGATCATTATGTATATCTCAAGTGCTTCATATATGTGTATGTCAATGAAATGTTGTTGATTGGAAACAACATGGGTATAATCAAAGAGGTCAAGATGTAGTTATCCTATAAATTTGACTTGAAGGATCTTAGTGTTGTACATTTCATTCTTGGAATGGAGATCAAGAGAGACCACATAGTTAGGGAACTCTGGATAAATCAAAGTACATTGAAACAATTATGAAGCATTTGAACACACACGATTGTAAACTATTGAATGTATCAATTCCAATTAGGGCAAGACTAACTGCTAAACATTCTCCAAAGAGATAGAAAGAAAGAGAGGACATGGCTCATGTTCCATATTAAAGTGTTGTAAGTAGTTTGATGTATGCAATGGTTTGTACTCGATTGGATATTTCTCATGCAATGGGAGTATTGAGTATATACATGACAACACTTAGAAAAGAGAATTGTTTTATTGTCAAAAGAAAATTTAGGTATTTGTGTGGCATGAGTGATCATGTAATCTACTACTATGAAGGACCTCAAGATTACAGAGAAGCCAATGTACAAGGATTTATTAATGTCGATTGTGTTGGTAAATTGGACATAAGAAGGTCAACTAACATATATGTGTTCAAGTTATTCAACAAATCTATTTGTTGAATGAGTGATTGAAAATCAGCTATGGCACTATTGATGATGGGAATTGAATGCATGGAAACTACTTATGCAAGTAAGAAAGCAGCCTCGTTGCAGTAATTATGTTCATAGATTGGGTTTGCTCAACAAGTAATAAGAATAGTTTATGATAGTTGAAGTGAAACCTTCCTAGAAAAGAGCCTAACTTACCATTTAAAGAAAAAACATATTGATGTATAGTACCATTTCATTAGAGATGTGGTGGAAAGTAAGGAGTTGTTGGTAAAAGTAGATATAATGAAGAGTCTTGTAAAAATTTCTAACAAATTTGGTGAGTTGGTAAATTCTCTTGGTGTTGAGAGAAATTGAGCCCAAGAGCCCTAATTCACTAAAAGATCTACATTAATAGTTCTTTTAAAGTATATAAAAAGTGGGAGAATGTTAAGGTGTTGTACCCTTTGTAGGTAATTAGTTGACTAGAGTTCAATCAGATTGGTCTGGTCGGGAAACGTGGCTAGGAATGAACCTTGACAAGTATAATCATGAACAAATCAACTAGAAAGGCAAGTCAATGGTCGAGGGAATAGGTCAAGAGTCAAGTTAGAAGAGAAGTTACCTCAATCAAACTTGATGGGCATTCAAGCAGTTAATGGAAATTGATGGTCTATTGATGATCCCAGTGGCCACCCATTCCATTGGCTCACAACACAATTTTATATTTTCATAGTTTTTTAGGTCGTAAACTTCCAAAGTTGTTTTAAGGACCTAAAAAATGTTTTTTGGTAAATGAGTACTTGACAGTCAATGAATGCTAAGTGCAGTCAGAAAATGAACTTCTTAGTTATACCTTTACAGTGGCCTATCGTGCATGCCAAATGAAGATCATAGGCCAAAGTTATGACCCTGGGAATTTGATGTTCCAACTTACCACATCGGGCCCCAAAGGCCTTTTGGCGCTACTTCACCTAGGGTTAGGTTTTTGGATGTTTAGGGTTTCTCATTGTTCTTTATGATAAATAGGAATATGAGCCTCATTTTAAGACAATTCAACAAAAGTGTGTAGCCATCATATCTCTTCTCAAATATAAGATACTAAAGAGTATCAACTTTGACCCATCCAATGCACCTATCAAACACGCCTTTTGACTCATTTTCCTTTATTTCACATTCCATTTTCCTATACTTAGTTAATATTCCTACAAATGTCATGTCTTTAGCAATCATGAGTTACTAAGGTGATTATTCATCATTTCACACATTTTTCTCTTTGATTTGGTCTGCATTTTGGTGTGTTTGCTCCACTTAATCACTTTCTGGAATTGCAGACCTATTGTATAAGTTAGGGGACCAACAATTACTAGTTAATGGAACACGTTGGCTATATACATCAAGTTGAAGTTACCAGAAGTGGTCGCCATAAGTAGTTACCAGAAGACCTAGTGAACATACAGTCAATGTCTAACATTTACATTCATGCCAACAACCAACCCAACCAAGGCAATCTACGCCACTTAGGATGTATTTTCTATTGTTGTAACAAAATATCTTCCTATATGAGAATATATTTCAATATGTATAATATTGGTTGGATGGTGGCATCCTTTGTATTATTTTTGTATAAGTTGTTCACATAGTTGTAATGACCAAGATAAGACCAAAATATCTATTTCGGGTCTTTCACCCTCT
Organism: Pinus taeda; assembly: GCA_000404065.3. Classification (NCBI taxonomy): domain Eukaryota; kingdom Viridiplantae; phylum Streptophyta; class Pinopsida; order Pinales; family Pinaceae; genus Pinus; species Pinus taeda. Next base: position 99,389 of record APFE030336588.1, read on the forward strand.
TACCACTTAATATAGCAAGGGCCCTAAGAGGAGTACTTAACGAAAAACTACTAGAACAAATGAAAACAATGAGACAAGGAGCCACTGTCACTTCAGTCGATGCCCCCTACTCCTTACGAACTTTCACCGATGGAAGGAGTCTTGGTATGAAGGAAATCACTTGAAAGATAAGATCAATGGCAAGGTATAACATGATTTCCAAGGCCCATTCAAAGGAGAGGCTCAATTAATGGTTCAAATGCTTAAATAAAAGTTGAAAGGATCCCCAAGAAAGACCTATGGAGGATTAACTCGAGCTAAGGAATATTCAATAACAAGGAATTCCTAAGATCAAAACTTCCAAGATCCCTCACTTGTGATTGATGTGTTTATTCTAGGGTTTAAAGTGAGGCAATGATGGATCATTAAATGGAAATATTTAATTAAAGTGTGAGCTTTAGGAGAAGCTTTTATGACTTTCCATGAAAAAACCCTTGAGATAAATGCTATAAGAGATTAAGTGTTGAGAGATATACCGTGGTAAAGGCTCATCCAATGATCACCTATAGTTAAGAGAAAAGGTTTTGAATGATGAACTAAAAAGTGCAAAGCTTCAGTAAATCCCCAAGTCCAAGCAACTTCAAAGGTTCCCTCTTAGTATGATAGCCAGGGCATCAATTTAATTGAAATTCCACCGCCAGAATTCGTTCAAAACTAGAGGATTCCTGTAGGAGACTTAAATGAAGAAACCTATCCAGATAGAATCCTAAAAATCCTCCTCCCTTAAATTTCACACCAAGACCTAGAAAATCTCCTTATCCTTAGGGGACAAAAAAGAGAGGAAAAAAAGAGGTGAAAGAATGATATTTTGTTAATTTAATTAGATCACCAAGGATCTAGGACCAATGCCTGGATATTGGGAATATTGGAGTCAAAATGATCAATATTTGGGAACTTTGCTCTTCAAGGAGGCCTAAAGAAGCAACTACGCTCTTTGTGGATACAACTTCACAACAACTTTAGACTTCAATACTTCGATATGAAATATTTGATGGAGTTTCAAAGTAAAAGGTGCACAACCTGCCCCAAGGAAAATTCGTTCTTCTTGCCAAGATGAATAACATATGTAACGAGCCAAGACTACAAGTGTTTCATAAATTCACATTAATATTTAGGGCACAAGTAAAATCATGACCTTGGCATTCCATACATTAAACATGAAACGTTATGAAATTTGCATGAAAAGAGCACTTACATGACAAGAAGAGTATATCCTTCCGTAAACTTGCTAAATAGGAGCTCCAAGAGAGAGAGAGAAAATATTCCACACATCAAAATGCATTTAATCATCCAAATCATTCCACAAATTATAGGTCTCAAATCTTTAGAAAAATATATCCCAAATCCAAGTGATGATGAATAAGAGAGAACACATCTCTTATTTATATGTAATCCTGTAAGGGGTTCGAATAACCTAATTTAGCCTAATGATTCCCCTATAATAAAACAACGTGCAAAATAAAAATACTTTTGGTGACAAGCCCACCAAATAGCTCCATAATAAGAATAATTAGCCTCTCAAGAGGGTCAAAATGATAGAAAGATAACTAAAAGGGTCGTTGGAAGGCCAAATGAAGTCCCTCATGTGCCAAAATGAGTAGGAAGGCTCCAATAACAGTGATGAAGGGGGTGGCCCCTTGATCCCCAAGAAAATGAGCTGTGGTGATCTCAAGTGGTTGTGGGGGCACAAAGAACATCCTCACGGGTCTCCAACTGAATCAATCTAGCATGTGATCCATCTATAAGGGTTGGAATAATGATGCAAGCCCACCCTTGTCTCCTTATGAGAGACAAAACCCCATCTGGGCCCTAAATCAACTGCCAAGTGTGTGGTGCAAATGTGTAGCCAGATCAGTGAGGTGGTACAAGTGCATCATCATCATCATCAAACAAGTGGTACACGAGCAAGAAATAAGTAGTGTTGAGGGATCCCATGGTGTGGTTATCTTCTCTTTGTTATAGTCGACGCCCATCGCTCTCAACGCTCACCCTATAAATGCCAATTAAGACCCTCTTGAGGGCTTGGATCTCGTATAGGGAGACCAAACAACGAGATGAAGACCCATCTGCAATATTGTATAAGGTCCAATGCAACTTCTCACCTTCCAGTACAACAATTCATTATTATGACTGAACAAATGAGCTTACAAATCATGGAACCAAGTGGGCACTTCGTAGTGGCATGCCTTTCCATAATGAGCTTTAGAATGTATAAGTGGTCCTAGGTTCAAGAGGGAGGTTAATTAAGGACCCTATTAGGTTTTTTCAACCTCTAAGGGAATGACATGTCCATGGTACGTTCATTAGATGACAGGTGTCACATGAAATAATAATGGAATCAAGTGGGGCAACAGGGAAGGTTCCAAGCCACATGCCATGGTACAAGGGTAGCTGTTAGGGTCGTATAATCTATAGGAACATAAGTTGATTATCTGTCAATTTTCATGATTATGATTGTTGTAAATAATCTTTCATTTTGCAAATTATTTCCAAGAAACAAGGGGGATACAAAAGAAAAATATATATGTGAAAATAACCCAATAAGTGAGCAAATTTAAATGCCACTCCATTTCAAAAAATAAAAATATGCATGAGAAATACCGTTAGAAAGCTTAAATTATGTACAACAAGTTAAAATGCCACATTTGAGTTAAATAGATAAATATGTTTAATGGTTTAATCACATCGTTTAAGCACAATTAGATTAATTAAATAAAGTTTATATAGTTAGAATAAATCAATGTTTAATCACACAGGGTAATCGTGGTTAAAATAGTTAAATAAAGTAAAATTAGTGCTAAATAAAGTTAATTGGTTAATCGCATTGTTAAACCATGATTATAGAAATTTAATAAAGTTTTTTTGATGTGACACTTGTTGTCGCTTGAAATAAAGTTGGCGCAGATATTGAAGGCCACAATATCACTTGCCGAGATCAACGACGGGTGATGAGTTCAGACCCCCTCCCCCCCCCTCTGATGGTTAACAGGGGGGGGGGGGGGGAAAAAAAGGTTGTTTCCCCAAATCCGTTTCTGCTACATGTCTCCTCTAGGTGCATTTTGGACCCCCCGCCTAAAACCATTTACCGACCACCCCCCCGCCCCTCTGACAATTAATCAAGGGGAGGGGGGAAGTTGTTTCCCCCAAAACCATTTCTACTATGTGTCTCCTCTAGGTGCATTTCGGACCCCCATCTAAACCATTACACACCACCCCCACCCCCCCCGAAATCTGTGTTTTTCCGCCATCTGCTTAATATGACCTTTGACCTCCGCTCTTCTGCTCCACTCCTTTCTGCCAAGTGGCGCCTCTAGTCCCCACTCCACTGCTATATGGTTTTGTTACATGTCGCTCCCCAGTAGTCTCCTCTCCTATCGTTGTCCCATCCCTTCCTGCTCCACATCAACTCACGCCTGCCACATGGCACCCCCTTTGCACTCGTTATGTAACCAATCCCATGGTAACGGGCCCGCTCTGTTAACGACCTAATCACAACGGTAAGCTATTTTTGCTTATAAATCAAGCCAAAACCCGTTTATTCACCTTTCCCTTTGTTGTTTCGAAACATTAGAGACCAAAACCTGTTACAACACCCAGCCAACAAACTACACTACTATCGTGACCTCGTCAGCAAGGAAATTACCAGTGCAACTGATCAACAACCACTAGTCTTTATTCTGTTGATTCTTTGATAATTTAAATTCTTTATTTCATTTCCCTTCCAACATGGCTCCTAAAGGAAAAAATAAGTTACAGAAGAAACCCCCCTCCTACCCCCTTTCATTGATTTGGACCATATCCCCTAGTAGATTAGGAATATAAAATTGTTGAAACCAGTTGTAAGTTCAACCTCTACGAACTCTACAACTGGTTAAAATAGAAATTCATTAACCTCGGTGATGAATTGGGTTTGTGGGACTCCTCCCTACCCCAATTCATTTTCCCTCAGACCTACCACTTCCCTAAATTCGTTTCTTGGTGCCATTTCTGATATATTCCCAGTCAGAGGGCAATTATGGCCCAAAATAACGACATCCTTTTCAAAATCACCTCTAAATCTGTCTCCCAAATGATCCAAATTCAAAACTCTGCCCCTCTGAAACCTTTTACAGTAGATTCCCTCACGGAATTCTACAAGAACGTCACCTTCCCACCAAGAGCAAATATTTTTGAAACATTTCTCCTTGAGGATGCCCAATTACCTAAGAAAAATCCCCCTTATTAATCCTCCATGTTCCTTGAAATGACCAAAAATATTATCTTCATTGTTTCATGTTTACTGGGATATCAATCCGATCAGTGGGTTGATGAGGCCATCATAGGTTTTTTGTCAGTCTTTTCAACATGTGAGAAACCATGCATCATCTTCAACTACAATGAGTTTTTACCAGATGCAATTCATGAACCTTTCCTAAAGTTTTCTATAGAGGGAACCTTCAAGTATGCTTTAGTTCTAGTCTATTTATTTTTATATCATCAAGCATATAGGTTTCAATTTCCCTTACAAAATTTGGATAAGCAAGGGAATTCTCATTTATTAATTCATTAGGCTTCCTTGGTAAGGAAGCATTCCAATGAATTTACATTCAGTGAGTACGTTGATAAATTTTTATACACAATCTCTTGCTTATTAAATAGTAATGTTTATCCAAGGATATGACCTAGAATCAAAAGATTTCTTCATCTCAGTGAGCAAACCAAAACAATTGACTGGTACTTGTACGATAATTATACACAAATTAGGGTGTTGGGCGTGAATTGCCACCGTATGGGTTGCCAAATTGTGTCCCAATGATAATTTTATCATTAGAGTACATCAGACAGATGATTAACATGGACGAGCTGCATTTTGTGGCAGCCAAGAAGAAATCCCAATTTAAAATTAAAACACAGGGCCCTTTCATCTGCAATTCTAGGGCAGTAGCTAAAGAAGCAAACACCCGCCTCAAGCAGCCTCAAGCAAACGAATTTCAAGTTCAGTTTCACTTAGTCATATGACCCCTTAGGAATAATTTGAAATCTAAGAGTAGAACATAAGACTACTCCCTACATTCACACACCCAAGCCAGAGATTGAAAAATACATGGACTAGGATCAATGGCTGGAAAACACCTTGCAAGAAGTAGAAGAACATGTAATCTCCACAACAAAAGAACAAATTCCAACACCATAGAAGAAGCAGGACAAGAGGCCAAGGGAAGATGTTTCCCCTACAGTCACCAAAATCTAGGAGAAAGGGTTTCTGATTTAGAAGAAGAGATAAAGGACCAATCCAACATAAGAATCCTTTTAAGAGGAAAATGTACAGTCTACCATTGCTTTGACATGTCCCCATACTTCTACTAGGAATGATGATATTTTTGTAGCATTTCCATCCTCTTCGGCCTCCCAAGAGCCACTAGATACCTCTCAGTCAGGGGAATTGGTTAATGACCAAGCCGGACCAAATAAATTTTCCAAGTATAGAGAAATTAAAAAGAAGAATGAGATGTTAAAAGCTACAACCTCTACATAGTTTCCGAGTAGACAACATCCTCACAACATAGGCTACTCTCTGCCTTTTACACAGAGGAAGGAAAAATGCAGATAGCCTTCCTCTAGGCTAAATTTCCTTTCCCCAAAACTCCAAAAGGTTACAAGAAATCTATCTTTTCCTTCAATGTTGACCAAATTCATCCAATAGATCAAATAAACTTGCATAAGCAAGCATGGGAGATGTTGTATTCGACCTTAACAACTTCAGCAATGGAAACTTCTAGGCTGCAAGCTTCTATCAACAACATTCAGTCACAACTCAAATTAGAGAAAATATCTTCTCTATCCAAAGGCACAAAAATCAAGTCTTTAGAGGATCTAGTAATTAAACTGGGATATGATCCCAAAAATTTGAAAGCTGCAGAGGAGATCACTAGAAGGATGAATGCTAACATTGCATCACTCAAAAAGTAGCTTAAGCTTCCCTCCATAGAAGACCCATAAACTAAGGAAGTTGGACAGCTAGAGAAAGAAAAGGAAGACATGTTCATAATTATTATTGAGTAAAGTGGACAGATCAAAGAAATGGAGATTGAGATAGAGAAATTGTTAAATGAAAGAGAATAGTCAACACAATTGGCAGCCATTCCACTCACAATAGTTCCTATTTCATCTAGTTCAGCAATAAGAGCATCCACTTCAATAACCATTACAGTTGAGGCACAATCTACAGATTCTTCAGAAGAACTAATCAAAGCAATGGATGACCTATCAATCAGAGGATAGGAAATTGAGAAGCTGAAAACTCAGCTAAATAATCTCCAGGAGCAGAAGTTGAAAATTGACAATGTGTACCTAACATAGCTACAAAAGACTCATAAATTAACTAAGAAAATTGAACAGTTGGAGAATGAGTATGCAATGGCACAAACACTTGCACAAGCAAAAGAAAGTATTTGGATGGAAATAAATGAGGCCATGACTGAAATATGGCCATTTATTGAGACCATTTTTGAGCAGGGGAAATTAGTACAAAGATCTAAAGGTGTCACTGAAGAGGTGAAAGAAGATTTAGGATAGAAGCCAGGTGAAGCCACTGCTCTGATCAAGATTCTAAGTTAAAATACTAAAGAGGAATTAGAATAGTTTGAAATTGTTGACAGGACAGAGACAATTTTGGAGATGAGGAGGTTCCTTACAAAAAGGAAGCTTATGCTTCATCTGGAAAACAGTTTAGCATTCAGAAGTTCCATAGGAAATTAAATGTGCTAAATATAAAGGGGCTGCCAGGTTTGATAGGAATTGGAGAGAACTTGATCAGGTTAGATGATTATCAGAAGAAGTTGTATACTGTAGCAAGGGATAAGCTAAAGTTTTGCACTATCAAAGGAAGCATCATAGGAAAAGCATTCATGGAAGCTTTGGATTTTGATTTGCTTGTCAAACATGAGATAAAGCACTTGATCATTGTCAAGCCTACTTTTCAAAAGTACACCGAGGTGGATGAAACCTATAGGAAGCTTGTTAAATTGTCCACTCCAGATGAAGACATTGGGACAAATTGTGCTAGCTACTTGGGTAAACAATTTTTCATCTTCAACAACAAAGCAACATTTTTTTAGGCCCAGTCATCACCAACAATCCTCGAAGATAGTGCCAAAGGACTAAAACAGTTTTAGTTGCCTACATTTCTGTACTATTTTTGTAAACTGTTTTTAAGATATTGTGTAAAAATCTTGATTTTTCAAATGAAGATATTTTGTTAAGTTTTGTATAAATACTTCATGAATCGAAGTAAGATGTTGGGATATGTATCAAGAAAGCAAACTTTAATGTAAATTTGTTCACTGCTAAAAGTGATCATTTCATTAATATAGAAGATCATTCCAGGATTCATGTGTAAGGCAAATTGGTGATGTTTTTTCTCTTGTAAACTTGTTATATCTTTGTTTTTCATATGTCTTTCTTATCTGTATTGCTTAATAGAAGATGAAGGGCTGAAATTGTTTAATTGCACTTCGTCCTGGCTTGTAAGCAATTTATATGTTTTCTAATTGAGATTAAATATATAATTAATGTTAAAATGATCTATGTTTAATTGAATCTAAATCTTTTCCTCCCTTTCACTCCACAAAGCTTTAAAGATGCAATAGCCTGCCTACCTTGCCGTGTTTCAATCTGTTAGGATATTTCTGTATCTGATGACTCTAAGACTTTGACTCCATTGCCTAATGGCCTTTCCTTGCAATTTCAACCAAACATTTCAAAAAACCAAACTCTTAACCTATTAACTAGTCTAAAATCCCACAACAACAAAACTAAATCCAATAGAGCGATCCCTCTCTGAGTTTAGAAGGGATAAATTCTAAGCTTAAAAGTGGTTATGTGGTTATCTCTGGGTTTCTTTCACATCCTTAAGAAATTACAGAGTGATGACATCCTGGCGACCATACTAGGAAACATCGAACAGATCTTATTTGAACTCAATTTTCCCTAGACAATTTTGTGTTGTTGTTGTTATTTCAGAGCTTAAAGGCTATTTCTAAGTTTTTGGCTTATAAATAGATATGATTAAGGTTGTTTGCCACTTATAAGCTGTAAATACTTTATATTTGTAAATATACTAATGTAAATCTGGCTCTTAGGAAAATATATATTAGAGTTAATCCAGATCCTAAACCACCAAAAAATGTAGATAATCCTTAAAAAATTCTAAAAAAGAAGAGTTTAAATAAGAGCCAAGCAAGTAATAATTTACTGCCTAGACTTAATTCTCTTCCTTAAAGTTTAGAAACTGTATAGGATCTTCAGTTTGATTTGGCTTTTGAACATAGTCTTTTTCGTACTAAATCTGACAGCTTTGTACCTGAAACTATTTTTGATGAAAACGTTTTAAAAACTTACATTTCATCCAGAATCTGATGAAGATTTCATCAAACAATTTAATAAGCTTGAAGTGTTGGTATCTTAATTATCAAGCTATGCATAAATCTCTTGAATCATATAAATCTTCACCTTCTTCTTCTACTGCTTCATCACCAACCCCACCAGTAATTCCTTCTAATACTACTACCCCTCTAGAGATTCCCCCTATTACTACTACCCCTTCAGAGATTCCCCCTATTTCTACTACACCTCCAGTAATTCCCCCTATCACTAGTGTACCCATTTCATCTACTATTCCTACCACCATTATACCAACACAAAAAACCACCATCCCATCTCCTTTAATACCTTCCACATCCACATCTATTGTAGTTACATCTTCCTCTCATATACCCATCATGGCAGGTTGTTATGCCCCCCTAGTTTTACCTGGACAAATCAATGCCATGCCACAAGATTGCCAAAGTATAATATCTCAATTCAATAGCACATGACGAATCACTGCTCAACAACATATAGACAAAATGAATGATTATCTAGATTTTCAAGAAATTGATGATGATAATGTGAAATTGAGACTATTTGCCTCATAGGAGAAGTTAAGAAATTGTTTAAAGAATTGCCAACTGCCTCTATCCCAAATCTCGCCCAATTTCACCAAACTTTCCTCAAAATATGGGAAGTAAAGAAAAAAACCTCTTCAAATATGAGCCAAGTATGAGAGTATCAAAAGAGCCCTTGGTGAAACAGTCCAAGACTATTTCCCTAGATTTAATAACATTTACAATTCTATCCCAACTGCTATACAATCCCACCAGGACTAGCTCTGATCAAATTCCTAGATGGATTTGATCTAGACATGTCTTACCAACTTAGAGAGAGAAACCCTGCTACCCTTGAGGAAATGTAGAGAAATGCAGTGAGTGTAGAAGCCAATCTATTGGCAAAGAGAGCTAGACTAAAAGATGAGAGGAAAGTTAATGAAGAACCTTCTTCTTCCTCATCAGATGCTAAGTTGAATACATTAGTTAAAACAATGGCGAAAGTGATGGAAAGGATAAGTTTAATTGACAGGGCTCCTCCAAGAGAAAATCGAGATGGCCCTCCAATTAGAAATCTTGGTTTTAGGAGAAACCTGCCTCAAATCAAATAGAGAGAACAAAGAGGCCAAACAGATCAGCAACGAATTAGACTTCCTTTCCAAGAGAATTATGCAGATGAAGAATTTGAGTTACCAAAGGATCATGAAGAAAATAAAATAAACTTATTTGAGAAAATTGAAATTGACTACATTTTCTTAACCAAAGAGGAACAAGCCCTATTCTTGCTTTCCCAGCCAGAAGTCCTCCCTTTAGAGTCAAATGGTTATAAACAAGGATACCAAAGTGCTATCATGCAGGTGCACAAGCAATACAATTTGAGAAGTAAAAAGGTTGTTGAAAATCCTCCCAAGAAAATTCAGAATGACACTCCTTCCACTAGTTAGTCAAAAGGGGATTCTCAAAAGGAGACTTCTAAGAAACAAGATCTAAATATCAAAGAGATAGATAAATCTCATACAACTTTCAATATTGAAAATGAATTGGCCAAAGTGAAAATTTATATTCTTCTCAATCAAATGAATAAAAATGCATATAGACCTCAAGTCATGAAGGCTCTAAATATAGGGGAAGGGAAAGACACAATCACCTTAACGGAGGACCAACCTGAGTTGTTGTTTGGCATTGAAGTTGAAGGGAAGTCTCAACAGGGTAGTGTGCCACCTTTCTATATTAGTTTAAACATTCATGAAAAAATCTTACACAATGCAATGCTTGACTCTAGTGCCTCACACAACCTTATGCCTCGAGCCATTATGGAGAAGCTAGGATTAGACATCACATGACCTTACAAAGACTTATATTCTTTTGACTCCAACAAGGTGAGATTCTTAGGCCTCATTAAAGACTTATGTGTCACACTGGTCCAAATACGAGTAAAGAGTCTTGTCATGGACATTGTAGTAGAAGACATACCTCCTAAGTATGGAATGTTACTATCACGACCATGGGGAGCCAAGTTACAAGGTACTTTGCAAATGGATATGACCTATGCTACCATTCCTATTTTTGGTCAGCAAATAAGATTATACAGGGAGACACTAATGAAATACATGGTTAGTAGCCAAGAAAAACCGAACAATTACCCACTATACTGTTAGGTCCCTATAATACTAGTGATTATCCCATTACTATTGTAGTTGTATCCCTTATTAATATTGTTGTGCCCCTATTGTCCCCATATTTTTATTATTGTGCCCCATAAAATCCCTCTATTGTTATTTTTGTGCCTTTATATTATTATTGTTAGGTCGGCTGGGTTATATTGTGACTCCTTAGACTCCTATATATAGAAAGGAGGTTTTGTTCAATTTGAATCATCCAAGAATTGTTCATTTGTGTAATTTAAAGGAGATTTCCCCCTCGAAGAGGCTGAATTCTAAGGCGTTGATCTATCTTTTCTATCTTTTTTGTGAAGTTGGTTTCATAACATTTGTATTAGAGCTGTGGATCTAAGGTTTCCGCGTCCAAATAGGTTATCGTGATTTTCGCTATAACATTTTTTAATGAGACGTTTTAGAAGTGGAAAAAAAACATATTTGCAGACGAAATCCACATTGAACCTCGATCCGAATTTTAGAGCTTTTCGCGCTATATGCGGAGATATGATCTGAGGAAGTTGTCTTTTTGCAGACCGCCTGAATTACATTCCAAACAGGTGACCTGGGGAAAATCGTCATAACTTTCTCTCTGAGCATTGGATTGAAATTTTGTAAGAAGTTACAGAAAGAGGACGAACTGTAGTTTCTTGTATATATTTTTCAGAGCCAAAGATCGAAACAGGGACATGTGGCACGTCGTACAATTTCTCTCTACTGAACTAGTCTATAATCAGGTCACTGTGGGAGATTTGGCATAACTCTTCCTTGGAGAATCCTATTTGGATCAGACCGGTGGCATCGGAAAGAGGACACAAAGGGCTATTGTAGGCCACAATTTCAGAACTATATGATCCGAAATTACAGAGATACATCAAAGGCAATATCGAGCTCCTACAAAGTGAAAAAAGGTGTATAGATTTTTTTAAATTTTTGCTTAAGCTTGGTTTGAAAAATTATTTTGAAGGAATTCAAAGGGCATAGTAGAGCATTATTATCAGTAACTGATGCCCCGAGGAAAGAAAATGCAAACACCTAGTAAGCAACATGAAAGCTCTAGCATGACTCATGAAGAAGAGGAAGAAATGCTACGTGATATATCAAAATTACAAGACCAAGTGCAACAAATGTCAACCTCACAAAAGCTAACAGAAGTTAAGATAAATGGCGTGGAATCTAAGATAAAGGGTGTGGAAGCTAAGATGGATGATTTGAAGATAAATTTGAAGATAGGCATGGCAGATTTGAAGACAGACTTGACAAATTTTCTACAAGAAATACTTGCTAATGGTGAAAGGGTAGTAAAGGAAAATCATGATGCGAAGAAAAGAAATGTTAATCATGATTTCATAGACTCTAATGTTGGATCGAAGACCCACCATATTCCAAAAATCGATATGAGGAAGTTTGATGGAAAGGATCCCGCAACATGGATATTACAAATGGAGCAATTTTCCGATCTCAATAATGTGAAAAACGCACAAAAGGTACGTATTGCAACTTTCTATTTGGAACCAAATCAATTTGTATGGTATCAATGGCTTTGCTCTCGTAGACAAATTATCACTTGGGCAATTTTTACGGAAGAATTGACAACACATTATGAGTATACAAAAAGCAACACTTTTTTTAGCTAATTGATAAGTCTCAAACAAAAGGTTTCAATAATGGAGCACATTGAGGAGTTCCAAAAATTGAACATAAGGGTAAAAAATATTCCAGAGGAGCATAGGATTGATGTGTTAATAGGGACTTTAAAGGATAATATCCAACATGATGTTTGCCTTTGGGAACCTGATTCATTAGAGAAGGCATTCGGGTTAGCAAGGAAAATGGAAAGAAAAATTATGGCAACCAGGAAGCATACCACTAAAAACTATAAAGATGGAAGTGTTGTTGCCCCTAGTCTTCCACAACCTATAAGGTTGACAGCACAACAATTGGAAGAAAAAAGAGCAAAAGGGCTTTGTTACAGTTGTGATAGCAAATACACCAAAGGTCATAAGTGTGCTGAGAAGAAATTATTCTACATAGATTGTGAAGAGGAAGAGGAAAAGGAGCAAGAAAGGTCAAAAGAAGAGGATATACTCTAGGAACAAAGCCTAGATAAAGAAGAAACGAATCCAACCATATCTTGTAATGTATTGGCTAAATTACCACTCCTCAAACCATCAAGATAGAAGGACAAATCAAGAAGAAAAAGGTAATAGTGTTGATTGATTCAGGAAGTACCCACAATTTAATTCATTGTAAGATAGCAAAAGAATTGAATTGCTTCCTATATACAACACCAGAGTGTCAAGTGATGGTTGCAAATGGAGGAACGATAAATTGCTCTAGAATGTGCCATAATATCAAGCTATCCATGCGATAATATGTATTGACTAGCCCAATGCCTTCCATTCCAATGGGAGGTGTTGATGTTGTACTAGGAGTCCAATGGCTACAATCCTTGGGTATAATAGCTTTTAATTTTCAAGAACTTTTCATGATATTTTCTGTGGAAGGAAAGGAAGTTGAATTAAGGGGTATTGCAGGGAAACCAAGAAAGATAATTAGCTTTAACGTTATGCCAAAGCTTCTAAAAAAGGAACAAAGAGGTGTAATTGCACAATTATGTTCGCTAGATGTTTCCACATCGAAATC